>JAAAKO020007658.1:0-19029 GCA_010015015.2 Bolitophila cinerea | reverse complement strand
TCTTTTTAGCTTTGAACTCTTGTACATAGTATACAGGAATCGGAAGCTCATTTATTAGTGTGTGCGTGCCAGCAAACAACTACTCAGCAGTCAGCAATGTATGAGTTTGAGAACATGGCAAAAGCGTATTTTGCGCGTGTGGCTTCAAAAACTTCTTAGACGCTCGGAAGCCTCGCTCGCAAGGCTCGCTCATGGGGCAATATATTAAAGCGTCCGTTGTCGTCGCTCGTCGTCGCGCAGCGCTAGACCGATCAATTTGGCGCAATGTCTGGAGCAGCAGTACGACCAAAGACGAATGTCCTCGACAAGTGTGCTCCATCACTCATGATATTTTGTAATCTGCTTAGTTGTGTATGTGTATATTGTGTATTCGAAGGTATATATATATATTACAGATTAGGGTGGCTGTTATTTAGAAAATTTTCGGGCCGCCCTCTTAATCTACTTTAAATACATTATCACAATTTGTTATTTTTTACAAAATTTTATATTCATACCCTTGACCACAAGGATTAAAGTTTTCCATGTAAAATAAAACGAATTTTACTGAATTTGTAGATAGTATTTAATTATAGAAATAATTACGGCCTAAGGAAATTAAAATTTTCAGAATTTTTGTGATGGTTTAGTTACCCCAATATGAAAAAATATTGTGCGAAAGAGCCAAAATGCAAAATTTGAAGCGGAAACTTTTCAATAAATAACTGAAAGCGCCAAAATGTTCAGTTTTGCTCCATGACCACTGTAAACATTTTTTAATTTCTCATTATTTTAAGAAAACTCCCGGGATTTCACCGGTATACTTTCGGGATTTCCCCAAGATTTCTCTCGGTTTTCCCTTGAAAACACTTGTGAAATCCCTCAAAATTAAAAAATAAATTGTGCGGTAAATACCGTTGAAGCCAGGAAAAAACAGGAGAAATCCCGGGGAAATTCCACTGAAATCCGGGATAACTCCTACAAAAAACAACTATATTTAGACGAGCCAAAAAAATGCTCACAATTAGAATTTTACCAAAGAATATATAGAAAATATGGAACAAGAATTTTATTTACAAGAGAAATTGGGTTTGAACTAAAGCACAGTCAATTATTTAGCAAATAATGTATGCAAATTAGAAGCTACATTTACCTGAAAATGTGTAGGATAAAAAGATCTTGGATTTTGATTGGATCTTACGACACCTCCCCCCTTAAATCACCGTTATCACCATGGTTTTGAAATGTCGATTTAACATTGTGGCTATTTTATTTTCACGTGGTGGCCAAACATTATTATGTGTTGCGTACGTACCGGGAAATCTCGGATTCTTTAATATTTTTGGCACAATACTTTTTTAAAAGGCATGATTTGTGTTAATTAATAATTTATCGATAGATTTTGTGATGTTAAATATGTATGCCCGAAAATACATTTTAAATAACTTTTTTCAAATTAGCCGCCGCCAGAAGTAAAAAAATCGGCATCAGCCGGTTAGCCGACAAAAAATCGGCTTCAGCCGGTTTGCCGCCACGCCGTATATTTTAAGGGTCTAGCCGGCCGCCGAAGTTTTTTCATCGGCTCACACATTGGGTTTTCGCTCCAAATTTAGCATTTTGGTAAATTCGCCAATTAACATTTTTAATAATTGCTATACTAAAAATAAGAAGTAGAAGAGTATTTCTTTTAAATTGTAGCAGCTAGGAATTTAATATACTAAACCCATAATTAGTCCTAAATTATATACTAGCTATAGTCAGAAAAATTCATTGTATTTTATATAGAAAAAGTTAAAATTCAACCATTTTTTAAAAAAGTTTGTAGTAGATTAGGGGGCGGCCGATTAAAATTCGTTGTAAACTAATATAACGGCTACCCTAATATATATATATATATATATTTTTATATATATATTGTATATATATAAATCTTACTATTACTATATGAACAATATACGGCTGACATTTTTGTATATGACAGGGGCGTCAAATTCACTGCTGATTTGCATTCCGAAATTAATGTGTCTAACCAAAATAATGAACATATTTTTGATTTATATTTTATAATTTGTTATTTTTACAAGCGATAGACGACGACGCGACGCCCTGAAGAAAAACAATAAAATCGGCCTCTCCCACCCCTTGATTGACGGCCTAATCTAGTCTAATTGTACAAGACATTGACAAATCCGCACTTGTCGTGTGCTTACGTAAAAGTGATTCAGATGGATCAACCGGTCAGACATTGACATCCGCAATAAAATCAAATGTTATTCATCATGAAATTCTGCAAACAGACGAGCACATATACCTTTGATATAATAGACCTCTACCCCTCTCCCCGCCTCTCGAACATACACCCACGCACATACGCGACACACAATTCGATAAATTTGCGATTTACCCGAGCGTGCGACAGCGCAGTAATGGCATTCTCGTTGTCGTCGGTTGGTCGTCGCTCATAACGTGCGTCTCCTCAAAAACGTATATCCCATTGAATTGACCGCATAGTCAATCCAGAGTAGCAGCAGCACTGCCACTGCCTTTCTTTTACCTTTTTCTTATTCTTTCTTTCTGAAATAAAATATATTTTTCGAAATAAGGTTGTGTACAGGATGGCGAGGACTTTACTTTGTCGGTGTGTGCGGTGCTGCGCACATTGGAAAAAAACTTAAAAATATATTTTTTTTTATTAAAATAGGTGTTTTTTATTAAAATAGGTGTTTTATCAAAATAGAATATACGTATTATCATTTATCTAAAATGAAAGTTAAAAAAAGAACAAGTTCATTAAACAATATTTACAAAATTATTATTTGTGATATTTAAAAAGCTCTCATCTATCCATATTTTATAAAAAATATTATTTGTAGTAGATTATATATTTCGAAAAGGCATTTTTTTTAAATTTTATGAAATCATATGGGTAATTGCGGCCGGCTAGACCCTTAAAGGTACCTTTTGGGAAAGTGAGGAGGTGGTGTGGTTAGGGTAGTCTGTCTGCCTCACAGAATTAAAAATAAAGAAAATCCCAAATAAGTTTTTTCTTTTTTTTATTATGACCTTTTGCCAAAAAGTAAAATAATTATTTAAATAAAACAATTCCCTTAAACAAGTTTTTTTTCGTGTTTAGAAGGCCAAAATCATAAGAAAAAAATGTAAATTCCAAATATAATTTTTTTGTAATTGATTGTTTTTTGACTGGTAACAATTCAAAGAATTGGTAAATTTACAAAATTTTTAATAAATAAATAGCTTAAAATATTTTGAATATTTTTTTTTTTAAAACGAGTCTGATTGCAATATCGATTTTTATATTTGTATACAGTTATGTATGTACTATTTAAACCTTAGAATGAGTAGCTGTTTTGAATTCGGTAACTCGGCCGGCTAGGCCCCGACAGGCCCAGAGAGCTTTTCGCGGTATTTTTTGACGCTTATGTGAATGTTTGTACTATACATATATGGTATATGGTTGAAATATATATATAAGTATACGAGAAACTCTCTTATGGTGTCCTTTGTGGGACATAGCGCAAGTAAACGTTTCCAAACACTTGCCCCAATTTATGTAAAATTGAAAAATACGAGAAGACGTCAATTTTTACAATCTATTAAATTTAAAATTAACACGTCTGCTCGTAATTTTAGATTGTTCAATTTAAAAAAATTCAAGGGCTGATTTGCTATCACCATTACGGGTTCACACTATATGTCAGATGTGTAATGTTGAGCTTCCCTTAGAGAGGAGGTTTTTGCTTGAGAAAGGAAGGGGTATAAAAGTAACACCCTGATCCCAAATTACTTAAAGGATTCGAAGGAAACGCCTCTTTTTTCTCAAAAGAGGGGAAAAGATCGAAACAAATTTGAGAAAACAGGATTTTTTTTCTATTTTCCTGAGAAGGGGGCGTTTTCTTCAATTACCTTTTTGGGTTTAAGGATCAGGAGGTCATCCTCATCCCGCTTCCCGTCGACTGCAATCTCTGCGGAAGATTTTTCTGACATTTCCATACAAAGTACACTATACGACTACCTGGGCTAGTTTAATAAATTAAAAAGATGTTGTTTTTTAAAATTTAATAAATAAAAAAATGAGGTACACATTTTTGTGTTTTATTTTTAACTTGAAAATTAAAACTATATCTTACATCTTGGTACATGTTTGTCCAAAGAAGTACTCTTTTGCAACACTGTGCGCCGGTCGCATTCCATCCGTCTTGAATGTCAGTCTGGCGTTGTGAAGTCGTACACATATAGATATAATATAGTTAGGTAAAAAAGGACACCATAGCACTAGGGCGGGCTATATAACCCAGGATAAATGATAATTCTTTGGCGGAACGCATAGCAGCATTGCGTGCGCTAATTTGATGACACAGGTAAGTGGATTAGGACAAGGGACAATATCCTTTGTTGGACTATATAACATATAGTATACTATATTTTGAGATACTATATTATATACGACTATAGATAGTATTTAATTAATGTTCAATGGGTGTTATGAATACGATTTACAGAATTGGCTATGAATGAAATAACACAAGCAATTACCCACCAATAAATCATACACCACATGCAGCTGAAATTGTTTGCCATATACATAAATTATGCGTGAGGATGTACAGTATATATAGTTAGTTATAGCACCACACGCCGATCAAATATAATTCAATTGATTAACCACTGGTCACCATCAGGACACCGCTTTATATATTATTATTATATATGTATATTTACAGAGTATGGTATACTCAATACTGTATATAATTTAATTATCACTACCGAGTGCACAGTATCAAGTCTTACACACACACACACATACATACACACAGGATTGACACATTGACACAGGCGGATACATAATTCAATTAACACAATGTAAGCAAATTTTCCTGTTGGCCAGAGCCCACAGAAATAAACTTCATTGCTTCCACGCTTTAGTATAGAGACCGGTTTGCTGGTGGACTACAAAAATATATATCTTCCTGTAAAAGGCATATAACCTATAATAAACTTTATAAAAATATTTATGTAGGTGGGATGACATAAAGCCCAGGGACATAAAGCCCATGAACTGGTTGAATCGGACATAAGGCTCATAAGCCTTATGTCCGAAAAGAAACGGAAATCAAGCTCATGGGTGTTATGTCCGTTTTGACATGGGCTTTATGTCGGTTTCAACTAGACATAAAGCCCTTAGTTTTTTTTGAGATTTCAGAAATAGTTTTGAAATTTGAAACCTTGAAATTTAAAAAGGAATCATTTTTTTGAAAATTACTACGGCTTTCCATTCTCTGGTAAATTATATTCTACTTTTGCTAGTCTATCACGTGTTTTCTGCTACCATTTGGCTAGTTTTTAGCTTTGAAATAAATAAGCATAATAATAGCAAAAAACTATAGTGAAATGCTTGTCTTTCTTCTTCAGTAATAAGATATAGCAAGCTGCTGCGCGAATTTATTTTATAAAAACAAAACAATAACATCAATATAATAATAATAGTATAAAATTACAAGTAACTCAAAATAATAAAAAGTAATTTACAATGGAATGGAAAGTAATAAAGGCATTATGGCTCAAAAAGTGAGATTATTTTTCATTCAATACATAGTACATAACGCATGACCATTTCAAACCAACATTAGGCCCATGGGCTTTATGTCCGTATGCAATGGACATTTCTGTTTTTTGATGTTTATTTCCGTTTCGTTTCGTTTCTAACATAAGGCCCATGGGCAAGACATAAAGCCCATGGGCCTTATGTCATCCAGTATATATATACCTGGATGCTTTGCATATATTTTACAGTATTTTCTCCCGAAATATTTTTTAAAACTATTACGCCATCCACTTTGTGGACTTTTACACCAATATTAAATAAATGACATTCTACGTTACGAGTAAATTTATAGATTTATCGCATTTGTAATCCAATTATTATAATTATTATAAATCAAAAACAAAAAGAAGCTATCGCAAGAAATTGGGATGAGTCCGAACTCTAGAAAAAGCTTCTATGATCATGATGTATATATAAATCACGAGGCATCCGGATGAGAGAACCATAAATTTGAATGTTTTAAGCTTACCTATAGAGGGTCATAAAGAATAAACCCATTAAAAGAAAACTATCACTTTTCTCAGAAGAAAATATGAGTTATAAAAACACCTAAAATCCGGTGTTTTTTAATTTGAAAAAAAAAAGGAAATGGGATAATAAGAAATATGAGAATAATAACTTCAGCTTTTATGGCCACATAGAAATGGGGGAAATATGAGTTTTCTGAGAAACGATTATGTTTTTAAAAATGTGAAATTTAATCCGGATAAGGTTATACGTCATTTTATATGAACATACAAATAGTACAAACAAATAGCAAATATTAGTCTAAAAAAATATCGCTTTTTTAATATATTATATTATATTATTCTGACCCTCTTATACGAAACAAAACCTTAAACCGCTTTAAAAAAATCAGAAAATGTAGGTAATTCAAATATGATGTATTAAAAAAATTATAAAGTCGTGAAAAAATAAACTTGAGATTTTATGGATATAAATATGTTTTTTGTTACTTAACATCAGCTCAAACACCAACCTTCCACCCTTTTTTCCCCTCCATAACACCTCGTAACAATATTTTATTTTAAATCTCTCCCCCCTCGAAAGAGTTACGTAATATATGGACGGCGGGCATCCTATAGAAATATCTGTCTAAAAATATAGACATTCAAAATGTGTGTGTCATTTTTTAAAAAGGTAGATGAAAAAAAAGTGTTTTAATCCAGAGAAATCTTAACAGGATACATAAGGATATTAGAATACTGAGTACAGATTTCGGGGGATAAATAAAAATCTGCTTTAAAAAAGCATAGAGAAAAGAAATAAGATTAAAAAAAATAGTAGAAAACTAGTATATTTTGTCATCAAGAAATCCGGACAAGGTTTTGAAGGACTTTATACTAAATTTAAAAAAATGGTAAAATGTATGTTTAAATCAGGAGAAATCCGGTCCAAAATATCGAAGTGTGTCTAAATAAATATCGGCCAAAAAGATATACTATATTAAAGTGAATTTTGGGAGTCAAAAGATATATCTAATATTATAGCGTGTGAAATTCAAAAAATGTAAAAAAAGTATATTACTCCGGAAAAATACGGATCAGGCTATTAGTCGTCATCAGACTATACTGAGTTCAGCTTTTTTTGAGGCTTAAATAAAATCAGCTTAAAAATAAAGAATAGCAAATTTGAGAATTTTGAAAATTTGAAAATGTAAATTAAAGCTTAAATCCGGAAAAAAAATCGGACCAAGATATGAATTATAATTTACAACTGTATCAGCTTTAGTAGAGGTAAATGTAGAAAAAACATATTAGCACATTTTATAATCTAAATTTTGCGAAAAATCCGGACCATACGATATCTAATGCTATTCGACTACAGAGTTAAGCTTCCGATGATTACCAATAAAATAGGGTTAGAAATCATGTGTATCGGTTGTTTCTTCAACGACACATATTTATAACAAGTCCTGCAGGAATAGAAATAAGGTAAAAGTATGCCGAAGGATGCGACAAAGCCTTTGGTGATTGGCAACCCGAGGATTGCTGCGTTTTGACTTTTGACCTCCATAAATAAATTCGTTCCTATTTTTGAGGTCACCCCAATTTCTTACGCCGACCTATAGAAAGTTTGCCCGCTTCTTACGCGCACAATAAATCGATTTACATATAAAATACTGTTTTTTCTGCACCCTTATCTAGGCATTCACACATACACGCGCACGCAGATACGCTAGCGAATGTGTTTTTTGTGAGTGTGTGTGTATGTGTTGTAACCCCATCTGTAAACACGATCTAGGGTTTTATATGTGTTGTACTTGTGTACGTATAAAATATTCGGTATATACATTATATGTAAAGAGAAGATTTTGCGTGGCCAAATCTCAACTCAAGCGAATTACGAGACCCAGGACGCAGCTGTTCATCTGTATCGGGATATTACGACAATATACTATAGTGTATGTGTGTATATATGTGTGTGTGTTTGTCTACATAGAGCAACAGTTTTCATAGACATATTTCCCGACCAAAGCGACGCGACGACCGACGAGTTGAATATATCAAGAGAAATATAAAAAATATATATGTATATAGGAAAACCCGAGAGCGAAGTGGCGAGAGAATAATTGAGCTAGTGCGCGCTATCGCACGGTCATCACCAGGCACCCACCGCTGGCCGCCCGTTCAGAGCAGTAGATTATGAGGAGCACCATCAGCAACACGTTGTTGCTTTCCCGGCCAGCGTTTGGTCTGCGCTATAGTCACCCACGAGCACGAAAAGAGATATGAACGCAAACGAGAGCAAAATTTCGTATTTCAGAGAAAGCCACCGAACAGGCTGGAGAGGACAATTCGCTACATTAACTTTTTAACCACCGCGCGCGTATTCTCTCGTGTATTACACGCCACGATAACATAATATAGGAATATATAGGCATTTCTTATGCTCAATAGCACGCGCTTTGGTCCTATTTCTCTGATTCGAAATTGATGGTTTTCAATTGGTCGAAATGTATCTTTATTTGCGGTTTCTGTTTAACGAGAGAAATATAATACTATACAAAATAAAAAAATATATACATATATATAAAATACCATCACACAAAGGAATAAAAGAAATTCCGTTTTTTTTTGTCTGTACGCACGGGAGATGTCTCTATTAAAATACATTGACAGACTGAGGACAGAGAGAGACAACAGACTTATCATAATTAAGGTACCGGAATTGGCGGTGGCGTGGAAACACGCAACAACAACAAAAAGAAAGATAAAATGTCTAATAGACAATATACAAATATATTAAACATCTTCAAAAGGAAAGAAGAGAGTCAAAACAATATATATACATATATTTCGCCCTTTTGAGCAAGCGCGCAGATTCAATGCGAAAAGAATTTAAATGAATGAAGGATTTTCTGTTTTGGGGTTGAGTGAGTGGAGGTTATGGGTTGTTTCGACAGATATCAGATTGCAAGTTTCAATTGAACGAAATTCAATCACGATGTTTGTGATGTTTTTGCGTGTAAATACACAATATGATGAGCTGGGATGCGATTTACAAACACAATAACTCCGAATTAGTGGGGACGATTCGAATTTAAATGGAAAAAACGGTACGAAAGAGAGATTTGTAATGTAAAAGCTTAGAATGGGGATAGGATATAGTTTGAGGATATGAAAGGATATGATAGGATAGGATAGGATAAGAAAGGATAGTATATCATAGAATAGTATGGGATAGGATAGGATAGGATAGGCTAGGATAGGGTAGGATAGTATAATATAGGATAAGATAGGATAGGATAAGATACGATAGGATAGAATATAGGATAGGATATGTTAGGATATTGAAGAATGGTATAGTATAGGATAGGATAGAATAGGATAGGATAAAATAGGATGAAATAGGGTAGGATGGGGAAATATTATAGGACAGGATACGATTAAAAATAGAATAAGATAGGATACCATACTATACAAATCTATACAATACGATTCAATTCAAATTCGTTAAAAATAAGGATTTTTTAAATTAGGAGATATAAATTTAATTTAATAAAAACTCTGCCCTAAACCGAACCTGTACACGGAAATAAATGAAATTCAATATAAATACCTGGTGTACTCATATAATGTTTCTCAGAATCATTATTATGTTTTAACTAACTTGAACCCTTATGGAGGATGGTAGAAATATAGTTTTTTAACATTTCTTTCGGCTGGGTTAGAAGCCTAATACTTAAAATGCTGCTATATATTATATACTTGATGATCCACATCTTGGAGAAAAGAATAAAAATATAATTAATTTTTAAATTAAACTGAAATAAGTTTTAGAAAAATCTCTTGAGCGATTTTAACTAGTGGTTCTTATAAGTAAAAGTCCAAATACTTTTGGGCGACAGTTCGTGGAGAAAAAAACCTTGCCCCCTCTAAAAAAAACAAAATGTATCAAAAAATATACAAAAACTGTTTATAAAAATGTAATGATGGCAAAAATGAATATTTGCACAATCATTTTTACACTCTAGTTGTAAAAGGACATTTTTTGTTTATTTATTAATAATTTATTAATAATAATTTCAATTCAACGATTTCTTTTAATATTTTGTGATATAAGTCAGTTAGGTATTCAAGAAGAGCAGTTCCAGCTAACATTGCAAATCAGAACTAAATTATAAGATATTTATTAAAATTCATAAAGGCGTTCTTCAAGGTCCTTCAGCGGAAATGTGTGGAATCAACAAATTTGGACTGTATACTGTCAAAAATATTATTTAAACTATTTTCTTAGTGTATACAGTTTAGTACTGTATTATAAAATCAGTAGCGACACCTGTCTGCATGTACTGAAACTAAATTACAAGGTATGTACTAAAATAAATTTATGTGCAGCAGCGACACTTGTGCCCTGCAACTCAATTACCCGGAATATCCTGAAATAAGTTTAAACAACAAACATTTTTTTAAGAATGATTAAATTTTTTTTTTGAGTATTCGTGTCTTATTAGGTTTTGCAGATTGAGAACTATGTGGGCGCAATCTGTCCGCATACGTTTAAACTAAATTACAGATGACAACTCAAATCACAAATACAATTTTACAGATAATAAACCAGCTAATAATTATAATTTAATTAGGGAAGTTATCGTTGAAAAATAAACTCGTTTAAGTTTACATTTATTCAGTGAAAAAAATATGATTTTATTCAATTGATTCTCTATCCATATTATATTGATTGAAAATCTAATTAGATCTAAAATCATGCGCAGCGTATCTTATTTAATTTGAATTTCAAAGCGTAGCAAACGCTTATGTTATTTAATGTAAACAATTAAACGTAGTAGCAAATACAATTGAATCTCTGCCATGCGCGCGCGCTCCGCCCACCCGAAAATATTTAATAGCCTCTGTGTTGTATAAATAAATAGTCCTTCTAAAAATAGTATTTTCCCACGAGTCTGCTCGTTTCACAATTCCTCGCGTGTGCTTGCGCGTGTGTGCCCATCAAGAGCAAAAAATGTGGCCAGCGAGAGGCGGGCGCATGAGAGAGAGCAAGAGAGCGAGAGTGATAGCGTGTTGCAGAGAGTACGCTCATTTTCCGTGATTTATAGCGGCTGAGAGTGAGTTTGAGTTTTCCATGAACCACAGAAAACCGAATGAAAATAGATACGACGCAACACTCAGTAGTTCACGTCGAGCGTTCAATGGATACGGTTGTGGAAAACTCGGCGTCGCGTACATTTTCCTCACATACTAATACATACACAGAAAAAGTGCTGTACACCACATTAAATTAAATCCCAATCAGCTGCTGTGTCGACAATTCTTCTGTTTTGACTTGTGAACGTATCTCGGGCCGTTTGTCGACAACGATTAATCCGCGAAAAACGAGTTGAGTTCTGTTAAAATAAGAGAAATCCGAAAAGTGTTGTCGTCAGGTTGTTTTGTGTTTTTGAAATAAATGTTTAAACAATAAAATTGCAAAACATATTAATTTATTTGTTTTCTAATCGGCCCGGGCGCGAGTGCCACGCATCTCGTCTCCACCGTGTCTGTGAGCCGTGGACAAAAAGTAATTTCAGACTCGCAAAAGCTGGCTTTAGGACAAAATAAAAGTTTTAATTGGATTTTTTCGGAGTGGCGTCTTTATTATTTTTTTCGGGGACTGCCGATTATATATAATTTTTTTGGTCCGAAGAACTTTTGTCGATATTCGAGTATTTTTTTTTTTCAGTTCGATTTTGTTTTGTTTAATTCGAAATATTCGATTGGTGGCGAAAAATAAATTGGTTTTGTTTTTTTGGTTGTTTCGGTGATTTTCATTAGTTTTTCGCGTTTTTCTTTCGGGTGTGTGTGTGTGCTTTTGTGCGAATATATTTCTAATGGTATTTCCTAGGTACGTGCACGCAGTGTTGTCACATCACATCATTGTGACCAGGTGTGCGTGACAAGTTGTTCTTTAATTTTAATTGCCAAAAAGGACACAGAAAAAATAATTGTGGAGTGTTTTTTTATAAGAGAGAACCGATTTTTCCTGGTGCGATTATTTCCAGTGAGTCTGGGACTTTTTTATGGATACTTTTTGCAGGATTGCGGATTAAAGATATCAACTAGGTGAGAGTTTTGTCCATTTCCAAAAATATATTAAATTATTAAATATTAGTTTAAATTTTTGTTTTTTTTTTTGGTTTCAATTGATTGATTTATTGTCTAAAAGAAACTCTTAAATTTTTTTTTTTTTTAAATATTTTCAATTTTTTTCGGCAAATAAAAAAATAGTATCTAAAATAAATCAAAAAAGATATGTATATCTCTGTCTCAAATCAGAAGAGTTTGAAGACCAAAAAAAAAACAAAAGTTGTTTTATTGTTAAAATTGATAAAAATGATAATTTAGAATCATTTCCTCTATTAATTTTTTTTTTGTTTGTGGTTGTAGACCTATGATTTGAGACCGACGATATGTATATTCGAATGAATTTAATATAAATATAAATATTTAAAACAGTAACTCATAACAAAATCATTGTTTTTTAGTGAAACTTGTAAATTTCTTTGTGATTTTCTTATTACGATATCAGCTATTAGATTAAACATCTTAATACAACATAAGTGATTTTCCTGATAACAAATTGATGATTTTCTTAATATTAATATTTGTTAATACAAACTCAGTGATTATCCTGGTACAAAATATGTTATTTTCACAAAACAAAATCAAGAGTAATCAAGAATAAATAAATTGTTAGTTTCTAAAGTCTAAACGCAACATCAGTTATTTTTTAATGTTTTTTTGCACTAAACTTATTATTTTTTTTCAGTCTTTTTTATGAAATTAAGTTACTTTTATGAAAAATAATTTCTTTTTTAAGAAATATTATCTTTTTTTATGAAAAAGCAGTCGTTTTTATAAAAAAACTGCGTTTTTATAAAAAATCTGCGTTTTTTATAAAAATACTGCGTTTTTATAAAAAAACTGCGTTTTTATAAAAAAAACTGCGTTTTTATTAGTAAAAATGAAAATTTGATTATATAATAATTTGTAATTTTTTAAGTACTTAATCAATCAGTGATTTTTTATAAACAAAAGTTCATAAATGGTAAACATATTTTTTTGGGAAAATCAGTTTTTTAAAGAACAAAATCGATAATTTATGTTTAAAACTTGTTAGTAAAAAGTAATTATTTTTTTATGAAAAATAGTCTTTTTATTTATGAAAACTCAGTGATTTCTATTTTATAATATAAAAATTTAAATTTTTCTAAGTACCAAATCAATTTGTGTTTTTTTTATAAAAAGTACATATATTATTATTATTATTTTTTAGAAAATCAGTTTTTTCGATAATTTCATTAAATTTTTTTAATTTTTGTTATTTAATTAGTGAAAAAAAAAATCAATGAAAAATCAGTTTCTTTATATTTATGAAAACTTAGGAAAAGGAGTATTTTATTAAATAACAATTTGTAATTTTCTAATTAACCAAATCAGTGATTATCTTAGTAAAACAGAATAGGTGTTTCCTTAGTTCAGACTCAGTGATTTTCTTAGACCTAAATCATTATTTTGTTTAATAAAATAATATGATTTTGTTTATATTATAAGATTTATTTGGTTTTTTTAGAGGTACAATGTGTCTTGTTCTTTTTTTAATTAGTTTTTTGCTTGAAATCTAATATATAAATTATCGAAAAGGTAAGCTCCCTCCTTAAAAGAATCCTAGATCCGTAAATACCAAGGCTAAAAGGATAGAGCCCTTGCCTTATGAACTTGCTTGATTTTTGGAATAACCTGTTTAAAAGTGTTATTTGTTCAAAATGGCAGTAGTTCAAATTCTAAAGATCTTCTTGTCTTTTTCTTTAAAATGATTTTCTCACTCCACTTGCTCCGTAGACAAGATGCGTTTCGTAAGTTCTTGCTGGGTCCAAAATGTCTGCAGATGAGGGTCAATGTCGCTCTGTAGATAAAAACTTGCTTTTCCTTTGATTATGAAGGTGTGTTTCCATTCACCCGTCCTGAAATAAGCCATTCAAATTCTGTCTTTAGGTCAGCTGGGAGTTTCTGGTCCTCGATTATTCACGTTTTTTTTTGATGTAAGGGCAGATTTTGGTGCACAGAAGAATGTAGATGATTCCTGGCATAAATAATTGGGATCACGTAACGGAAGTGGTGCTCTTAACTCGATGGTCGAATAACATTGTATATTTGGTGTCAAGTTAGTGACTCCTCGCATTACTAGCGCTTGTTCAATTAAATTATTATAGTTTAACGAAAGGGTTTGACTCGCTAGCCTCAACTCCACCATGTATAAATAGTAGAATTTCGTCACTTTTGAAAAAATATTGTTTACATTTGTCTTGGTACAATGAATAAATCTTTGTTACCATGAATAAAATATTGTTACCACCAAATATACAATTAATAAATTTTTGAAACATAAAATAAATTATTGTACCAAAAAAAAGTTTATTACAAAACAAAAATTTGCATTTTTCAATGTGAATGTATTAGGAAACATATTTATTTATTATGATACTTGTACAATTAATTTTGGTAACTATTTAGTTTTTATTTTGTGACATTTTTTAGGACACTTTTTTTGGGTGACAATTTTTAATTTATAATTTTTTTGGCACATTTTATTGAAATTAAATTAAATTATTTTAAAATGCAATTTAAGATAGTTTCAAATGATGAAAACGAATGTTATGATCTCGCAACTGTACATAGAAGTTGCTTTGCAACTCCGATTGAAAATTGTTGCTCAAGGATATATGCTCAAAATGTTTTGAAATGTTTGAAAAAAATAGCAAACCAGCATTAATAATAATCACGAAAGACAATTTCCATATTTGTTTTTGTCGTCATAATAGTTTAGTATAGTTTTTATACATAAGTTGCATTGCAACTACTGTTGCAAATTGTTTTTTAGGGATTAGTAGGGTCTAAACCTTATGAAATTTTTAAACTGAATAGCTTATACCAGCATTTATAGTAATCAAGAAAGTTAATTTCAACAATTTTATTTTTTCGTCGTTACAATCATGTGACGTTTTTTTTAAATGCGTATGTAAGTGTATTGCAAATCAATTATCTCCAATTTAATGAGGATCTGCAATTGCATAAATTATCTCCAATTTTATAAGTATCTGTAATTGCAGAAGAAAGGCGTGCGGTTGTCAAATCTCTGTGTGACCCGCCGTAAAAGGATGCTTATCTGCTTATACATCAGAGATTGTATCATTTACATAAAATATGTAAAATGGCATGTTCTGTATGTAACTAGGGCTTACACTCACAAAACTCGCCCTTCATATATCAATTGTACACGGTGACTCTGTGTGTATTCTTCGGTGCGTCCGTCGGTTGTCGGTTTGCACAATAAGGCTTAAATGCCTTTAAGTATAAAGGGTTCACTGAACCCATTTTGGATAAATGTACAGCTGAACAGTTAAAAGAGCTTCCTGTTTTTGCCTCTTTTAATGGATCGTTTTCCTTGCGGTCGTTGTACTTTTCGTTTGTTTCGTTAGTTTCCTTTCGCTGAAATGCATAGATATTTTAACAGTGTATTGTGTATTAGTGTATAAATAAATTACTGCGGAAAGCTGGCATTAGGTATTGTATAATTTTGATACGATTCGGAGAGAAAATAGACAAAAAAACTAAAAGACTTTTATAAGAGTTGTAAGAAACAGCAACCATTCATCGTAACGAAACCCGGAGTAAATTTTGCAGAATAAGCTAAATTATGAAAATTGTATTTTTTTATATTTATCAGGCGCATATATGGTAAAAATGGTATTTTAAATCAATGCAGAACCGAGTTGGCACGACCGACCCGGTTTACCATTATTTGTCTAACCTAGCTTACGAGTTGTATTTACGAGTATAACCGCGAGACAGATAGGAAAACCCTCACTCAGACCGGGTGGGTTTCACCATTTCCTCTAAACTTCCGGTAATATACACAAATGCATATTATATGTTACACACATACCAACATATTATATATTTATACATCCGAAAGCATATACTATATATTTATACTTGAATGAGATACATTGATACTATGTATATTATGTTAAATATAGCTACTTGTTGTTATATAGTATATATATATATTTTGTTTTGTTATTTATGCATGTAAACATCGCAAACGTAGAAGCAGTTTTCCTCTACGTCTGCATCTCTTCTGTGGCTGTATATAGATACTTACACATTTAAAGGAGCGGTACAGCATTGTATATAAAATACACTCACACACAGAACAGACACAATAACAATGCTATTCGTTTGTGAACACACAAGATGAGCAGAAAAAAACCAAGTGGAAAACTTAAAATAGAAATGCTTTTTCGAAATTTATATTTATATATATATATATATATATGTATATTTATTTCGTGTGTGTGCGCCACGACCTTTCGCACATAATTCGTGTTGAGATGTTTTGTAATTTATATTTTAAATATTTACGCTTGGCCAGAGGCAGAGGCTTCAATCCAGCTCGTGTGTACCGTAAATACTCATCACGCAGCTTTCTGTCTCTCTGACGGTTTGCTTGCGCCCGCGTATTGTGCGGGTGGAAGATTTAGTGCACATGCACAATGCGGGACAAGCACAATTTATTGTCTCGTTGATTCCGGCGGCCAGTGCCAGCGGCTCCGGCACAACGGACACCATGTGACGAGAGGAGACTATATTGATTTTTATTTTCTTTTGTGAACAGCATGTTTTCACTCGGATTTATGATTTGCATTTTTCAGTGGATTGATGATGTTTTGAAGCAGAAATTCTCGTGGCAGACACAAAAAAAAATGTATGGTCCTTTGAGCCGGATTTAACGTGCAAATGCGACGAGAACAATATGAAACTAAATAAAGAGATTACGAGTACGAAACTCTTTTCTATTTGAGTTGTGTATGGGATTTCTATATTTCTTTTGAATTCTTGATATTCTGTGAATACTCCTCTTTCGGTTTTGATCTTTAAAATTATTATCCAGTTTTTATCATATCAGCCAGAAATGAGAATTATGCACATATGACTGATTTTTCAAACAGTATAAATAAAATAAAATGTTCTGATCGTTTGAGTTGGATAAATCGATCTTATGACGTTTGAAACAACAAATTCCCACTACTGGTTGGTCCTTTCTGGTTCATGCCGCTTCCATCCGTCGAATTACTTTTGAATTTATGGTTCTTTTAGGATAATCTATTATAAATATCATCCTGTTGCTGAAAATTCAAATGATGCAGTATGGTCCTTCTAACCGGATTGATGGCATTTCCTTTTATTTATGGTCCTTAGAGACGAAAACCACATGCTTTTGATAAAAATGTCCTAATTATTTATCTTAAAAATGAAGGATTAAATCGGATTATTAGGATGAATTTCCTTATTTATGGTTTTTTAACCCTGTTACGATTATATTTTTTTGTATTATTTTCGTTATCTGCAAACTGAAAATAGTGTTTCCACAAAAAAATGCGATCTAGACCCCTTGATTGACCATTTTTTTAACAATTAAAAAAGAGTAATATTGGTAATTTCATAATTATGGTATGAAGAATTCTTGTCAAATTACGATGTGCACTTTTATCACGTCCTATTTTTAGAGAACTATTTCAAGGTGGTAAAACATGACATCAAAATAGTGCATATTTCTCACCGAAATTTTGAGAATAACTCCACCAATCCGATTAAACCAAAATGGAATTGGCAACCTCCACATTAAGAAAATTTCTGCTAGAGTCCCATAGGACTTGAGCTAGAGCTGTTGAAAAATTGTATAGACAAAAATTATAAAGTGATAAGTTGTTGTTGTATTTACTTAAAAAAAGGTGTAAGACTGGTAGATCGACAACAGCAAAAACAAATAAAAACAAGAAACAATAAGAAAATAACAAACAAGCAAAAAACAAAAGAACAAATAAGCAAACTTTGAGCTTTATCTGTGGTCCTATTTGAATTAGTCATTTGAGAGAGGCCCGCTTTCATTATTTATGTTCCTAGCCTAAGCTTGGTCTGAACGGAGTCGTGTAGTAATTCCTACAAAACCATCCTACAAAACTACCTGAGTCTCAGCAATATGCGTCCTTTTCAACGCCTCTTAAATTTGGACCATTTTTTGATCCACTTCGTGGACTCCTACGAAACGAGTGGGACCTGATAGAGACCCTTCAGTTAATTTTTATTAAATCGCATTTGGGCACGTTTACATTATCTCTTACCTGGACATTGGACAACTATATAAGTGTCTAAACCCTTGGGCAAGAATGCCTTTGGTCCACAAAAGGTAACCACATATTTTTAATAAAAAACTCCTAATATTATGTGTTCTTCAAATCAACGCACTACACTGTGCTTCTGTGGCCTATAGACAGGCCCGTGAATAAAGGGAGGAGGGGGCAACTGGGCTGTTTCCTTCGGGCTTGTCGATTTGAGAGGGGACTATTATTTGTGATAAAGTCATGTTTTTTCGTGTGGTCAACGAGAGAAACGTAGTCCTTCCGGCCAGACGGGGTTACTGTATATAGAGGTAGACATGAACAATATTGAAAGGTTTCTTTCTGATCTACAATTCATACGAGTTCGATGGGGATTTTGATTTTGAGAGAAAGTGAACTCATCGCAAAAGGTTTAAACCCGTATAACATTCTGTGCAGGCAAGAGAATTGGTGACACAAATTGCATGTAATTTGCCTGTACATTCTTTCATGGCTCCAAGCTCTTAGCGAATATATGGTTTGTTCTTAAGCGTGTGTTTTTTATGTGTAGTGTTACTCTATATTAAACAAAAATAATAAAATACCACCTTATAATTTGCTAGAGAATTACAAGATACTCACAATGATCATCAATGGAATATACAATGGAATATACACAAATAAAACATCGCACATCAATGCATGCAACGCATGCAGCGTACGTTAAAACACAAGAACGAGGTGCAAATTAGCGTTAGGTGCAGTT
>JAAAKO020007647.1:0-19039 GCA_010015015.2 Bolitophila cinerea | reverse complement strand
TGGCCTTTGTTTTTAAGCAGCTACGAAAACTCAACAAGAATGTGCGGCTTTTCCAATGAAGAAAATTTGATCCGATTACAACGATGCCTAAAGGAAAAAGCTTTAGAAGCAGTGAGTTGCCGTCTTCTGTTGCCTTCAACCGTCCCGGATGTCATCTCTACACTACGCATGATGTTTGGTAGGCCGGAGCTAATAATTCACTCCCTTCTACTAAAAATAAAACGCGAGAACCCACCGAATATGGAGAATTTAGAATCTCTCATAGGCTTTGCTCTGTCGGTTCAGAATGTGTGTGGAACCATGGAGGCATCGGGCCTTAGAGCTCATCTATACAACCCGTCACTGCTACAGGAGTTAGTAGACAAACTGCCGCCTCAGATTAGGTTGAACTGGGCTATTTTTCAACAGAGCGTTGCTGATTTTAATTTGTTACCGTTCTCAAAATGGATGTATGAACTTGCAGAAGCTACCAGTTCAGTTTCAATGACACCGTTTAGAGCATTATCATACGGAACCACATCTAACCACAAGAACCATGTTAACCATCACAATGCTGTCGATAACCAGATGCAAGAATAAATGAAATGCCCAGTGTGCTGCGAAGACCACTACACTCACCAGTGCGACCGATTCACTAAACTCACACGTAATGAAAAATGGTTAAATTAGTTAACGACTCCAAGTTGTGTAGGAGATGTCTTGAACTACACGCCTGGTACAACTGTAAGTCAGACCAAATATGCAACAAGGGTAACTGTACAGCAATATACCAAGCAATTTATTTATAGTGATCAACCGAGTTTTGCTAGCTATAGAATATAGATCTCCAGTTGCTTGACATAAATACGTCAGCAACATTAGTATTCTTTTTTATTGGATGCAATATTTTCTCAAAAATTAAACAACAAGTAGGTTGCTCTAACAGTTTCGGAGGTTAACGCGTTTTAAAGCGGTTTACGATTTGCGAACTGAATTTGGGGGTTGTTGGACATTTTTGAAAAATGACGAATGAAGATATAAAAATTAACGTCTTTTAACCAATTTAATATGTTTTGGATAAAGGAAGGAAATTTACTAATGCACTTTTTTAACATAAATTCTGTTGCAGACAATTTGTGTCAAAACCAACCCTCTTTTATCAGTGAATTTAAAATGCTCACATAACTTTCTGAACAGCATTTCCAAGCGTTTTTGTTTTGCTATAGCTCTCAAACGCATTGTAACCAAAACTGCATGGCTGGTTTTTGGAAATTTAATTTACGTTCTTTGATGAAGGCGTTATGTAGATTTTAAGACAGCAATTTATTAAAAACAATTATTGTCCCCAAATGATATTTAATCATGTTTTCTGCTCTTTTCTTCTGGGTATTCATCATATTTTAATTCCGTTTAAATCTTTACCAAGTTTTTCATATTAATTTGAGACTTGCTAAATGCATTCAAACTTTTCATAATTCTTTAGTAAAAATACCACGTTACAAGTGATTACCTTTTAGACGAAAGTAATTGAAAATTTTCTTTTTGTTTCGAGAAGCAGGAAGCAGCCTTAAAACACTATAAAAATATGTTAATTTATTTTATTGAATATATTTAAAATGTTTAAACTTACTTTGAGCTGTCACACCCATTTAATGAAATTAAAATTGTTGATCGATTAGAAAAACATGATGTTCAATCTTCGTAACAAAAAATATTTCCAGCAAAATAAGAGTAAGTAAGTTTATATGCATTATTATATTATTGAAAATTGAAATGATATGTATAATACCATAAAATATCGGTTATAACAAAAACACTTCCAAAAACAAATAATTGTTTTGCCTAAATCAAATTGAGTTATTGTCTATGGCATTTCGTATTATTTGAAACATATATAAAATAAATACTCCCTCGTTATCGTGTATATAAAACCAAAGTATATATTTCAAGCATATAATAATAACAGTCATGTTTACACATCCTCAATTACCCCAAAAATCGCTATACGCTATTAAACTCCAGCTCCAGCTCCAACGAAACCTGCGTAACGAGCAATAACATAAAGTAGAATAACGGTATAACGAAAAACTGACAAACAATACGAACGAGCTTTTAACCTTTTGCACAAAATATAACAAGTACCTTATTTAGTAGCGAAACAACGCATACATCAATGTCGATCAACGCTTAATATTTGATTTTGATTGAGCAGCTAAATCATTTTCATTTTGTATGTCATCAGCTGTAAGAGTGGGACAATTCGAAAATTACGGAAGTGGATAAATAATCTGATAGACTATATATTATTAGTATTATTATATATTTGGCATTTTTATAAAGAATTTAAGTAGAAGTATATTCTGTTTTAGATTGTTGCTTACCTTTATGATTGAGAGTGGCGATTTGGATTTAATAAATGAGGTCAAGTGGCCAAATGAGGGTCAGATTTTACAGATTTTAAATCTTTAAACCGTGTATGACCATCAGTCCCTCTTCAGAAATATTTAATCAAAACTATATTCTATACATTTCTATAAAAAAACATTCTCTTGAAAAAAACTGTTTCGCATTACAAAATAAAAAATAAATTAAAAATAATACTTTTAGGCGTTTGTGCCCAAAAAACGATTATAGAGTTAATAATAATTATATAATAAATCCAATAAATAATTTGTATCACGGAAAGAAACGCAATTAAAAAACATATCTACTGCAAATCTATAATGTTTCTCAAAATCAATAATATGGTATCTACAAATAACTTCAATATACGTATAGATTGGGAATATATAATATTTACGAGAAACATAGAAATTGAAAATATCTGTCACAGTCATATTATGTCTGCTATAATAATTTTGATATTCTTTATCAATATAACGGAATGTATAATAGTTTTAGACGTTTGTTTACAGCTTCGTAGGCAGTTTTTAAGACAACCTTTCAAACACTCTTTTAAACAGTAATTTAAGCAGTTTTTAGACTGTGTTTTATACAGTCTGTTATAGAGCTATTTAGACAGTATATAGAGATTTAAATGACTTGCTTAAACAGTCTTTTATTGGTCTTTAAGACAGTCTTTTAGGCCGTATATTAGACAGTGTTTAAGAAATTTTTGTGTAGAGATTTTTAGACAGTTTATTAGACAGTCTTTTAGGCCGTATTTTAGAAAATCATTAGACTGTTTATAGACAGTCTTTTAGAAAACCTATAGTATTTTCAGAAGTTATTAGACGGTTTTAGGCAGTATTTTAGACAGAGTTTTATAGAGTTCGTTAATCTTTCAGAAAGCCTTTTAGTCAGTTTTAGACAGTATTTTTCGAAAATCTTTTAAAAACTTTTTAGACAGTTAAAAGTTTTTATACGCTCTTTTAGTCAGTCTTTTAGACAGCCCTTGAGACAGTCTATGAGACAGTTTTTGAGACTGTCTTCTAGATAGTCTTTTAGACAGTTCTTTGACAGTATTCCAGACAGTCTATTAAAAATTCTATTACACAGTGTGTTAGGCTGTGTTTAGAAAAAGTTTCAGTACTTGAAAAAGTTCTTAGACCGTCTTTAAGACTGCCTTTTAGGCAGTATTTTATACAGTGTTTTATACAGTCCGTTATTAAGTCTTTTAGACAGACTTTCAGACAGTTTTAAAAGAAACTATTAGACAGTCTTTGAGATAGTATTTTAAAATGTCTATTAATCTTTTAGACAGTATTAAAGACAGATTTTAGACAGTTTTTAAGATAGTCTTTTAGTCAGCGTTTCAGATTGTCCTTTAAACCATGATTTATAAATCAAGTCGTTTTTAAGCAGTTTTAAATAGTCTTCGTCTGTCAATAGGACTTATTTTATTTAAAAAAGGGTTTGACCACTAAGAAGATTATGATTTATGCTTGTTATGTTAAAAATGTTGGTTCTTTCAAATTATACACTCGGTTCTTTGGTAAAATTCAAATTTTCAACAATTACTATAAAAATGTTTGTGATTTATTTGCTACAAACATATATATGTTTGCGACCATTATGTCTGCGCTAGATATAATATTTTTTCCGTGTATATATTCCGAGATTTTTGAGTTGTGCCACTATTGCAACCAGTGAGTGATATCCACGTTATATTATATTATTCCGCTATACATTGCATACATATATGTTTTATGTATATGTATGCTACTGTATGTTTATGTAGAACATACATATATTTTATTCGCACGCATAACAAGTGCCTATTTAGACGGCTTATTATTATTCATGAACAATATACAATATATATACAATATACATGCATATATATATATATATATATATATACATATATTACTATTGATGTGTGTAATGTGTGCGACGTTGCGTTATACATACTATATCTCTATAAAATATACGCTAACTGAGCAAAGACATAGAACTCTGCAAATTATAAGAAACACGAGTCGGTTACGCTGCGTAGCGCTGTGGGTGTGGGCGTGTGGGCGTATGGGTGGTAGTGCGATATTGTGGAGTTGGCGAAGGGAATACGCACGACGACTTGCGTGCCATATAGATATATATGTTTCTTTTGTTTGACACATGGTGGGGGGTGATGGTTTATATTATATTATATAAAGCATATATTCTCGTTTTCTAGGTTATGTTACACAATCCATTCAAGTGGTGTTCGCAATCACGATAGAATAATATATATATTATATACGAGCAGCCTATGATTATATTTATATATAGTTTAGATAAAATATATGCCATGTATGTATATATATATAATTTTATGAACGATTACATACATTCTATAATATGAAAAACATGCAAATGCAATAAAAGCGTGCTCGATGTTGTCACACACGCAAATCGAATTGACTATTATTTATTTAGAGGTGATAAATGTATGCATAGACTAAATTATGGGTAATTATATATACTTACTTACTTATAGAATCGATTAGAATTATTAATATATGCAATTATATGTACATGTTTAATTTGGTTCCTGATGATGGTGGGGCGACACGCATTATTAATTCATGTGTAGTAGCGAAGAAATTTCTTATGGTGTAAAATTCAATTTTATTCTCTCAACCCATTATTGACCGAGATCTCACAAAACTTGTATATATATTGTTATGAGTGGGGATTGGTATACCGGGTTTCCGTTTATCCGACACATGTTTTATAATCCAATACCTTTTTTTCTCTTTTCTATAAATTGGTTTAAAAAAATCTTAAAAATATGTATGATATAAAAACTAAATTTCTAGAAAAATTAAAAAGTTAAAAAGTTAAAAATTAAAAGAAACTTAAAAAAATATATTTGTGTTCAATATTCATTTAGTGTTCAATTTCAAGAACAAATGCTTGGTTAAACAAATATTTATAAAATTGGATTCATATATTGTGTTTTTTAAAGGATCTAAGTGATAATGGATGATTTTAAAATTGTTTTTTTTTTTTAGATCTCGTTTTGTGCTTCTTTAAATTTATTGTTTTTGTTATATCTTAATTTGTTTAAATTATGATATCTCGTAGTAACATACATTGAATATTTTATGTATTTTTAACATTGTGATAAAATTGCGCTCTCGTCTAATACTAACTTTTTAAATATTTGCCATATGAATGCATGTAGTATTCGCAAGAGAATTAGTGAAATTAAACATATTAACTAATGATGTTTCAAATCAAATGATCAACATTCCGGTTTTCAATGTTTTTCGACATGATTGTGCTCGGGCAAAAGGTGGTGGAGTTGCTATAAATGTTAAAAAAGTAAATTAAAGTTAAATTAGTAAGAGATTCTGTTGACGGTGAGAGTATTGAATTTTTGTTTGTGGAACTATCTTTACGAAACAGTAACACACTCATTTGTATTGTGCGTATAAACCTCCTGATATCAATAATCTTGATATCTTTGAGAATACTTTAAATGAGTCAAACAATTCTATGATGTTTTTATTTTAGCGGATGATTTTAATTTAAATACAATTTTTCCAACTGCCCCAGTTAAACGATTCACTGATTTAATAAATTGTCATTCTTTAACTATAGTTAATAATGCGCAAACCTATTGTGCACCAATGCCAATAATCCAACATGCTTATATCTATTTATGAAGTCCGATAAAAGCAAGGTGTAAAGATGCGTTACAAGTGACAGTCTCTGGAATTTCATATCATGATATGATTTTTGTGTCTTACGCTAACTCATTGACTGAGTCTAAAACTGAAGAAACATTCTCGAGAAATTTCAAAAAATATTTATTAGTCTTCTTCTCAATGCCTGTTTTAAAAACTGGGATAGTATGTACTACTTTTAGACATAGACGATAAACCTAATTTATTTGAATCCAATATTAGACTTTTACTTGATGAATTTGCACCCTTGAGAAAATGTAAAGCTTCTTCAAATGAGAGAATCCGTGGTTCAATCGTCAAATAGAAGTAGCTATGTATGATAGAGACAATGCACGATTCAAAAGTGCTAAAAAATTAAAATGTATTCAAAAATCTCAAGAGTGAAGCTCATGCTTTTGAATTAAAAGCTAAACAACTATATTTTGAACCTAAATTTGCTCAAAATAAATCTTCCAAAAATATCATGGAGTAATTTAAAAAAGATGGTGTGACTACTGATTCTAAGATAGAAAGTCATATAAATGTTGAGTAACTAAATGATTTCTTCTAAAGCCTTCAACCTTTTATTCTGGTAACAGTATTTTCTCTGATGTCCCTTTATCATACAATTCTGATTTTTATTTCGAAAATGTTTTAACTGATGATGTATTAAATTCCATTCTACATATTGAGTCAAATGCAATTGGATTGACCGGCATTCCGATTAAATTCAATAAAATGCTTCTTACAGTTATACTGCCTTTTATATGCCATATATTTAAGGCATTTCTATTTTTCCTCTATTGTGGAAACGTGCAAAAATTATACCTAAAAATTCCATACCGAAAGTCAAAAGTTATTTTCGCTCAATTAATTTATTGCCGATTCTTTCAAAGTCTCTAGAAAGGTGATAGATATGAACCTTGTTAGTATGGTCTCCAGTTTCAAGAGTAACACTTCTGCAGATCCCCAAGGCTCAGTTCTGGGACCTATATTGTTTTTGCTATTTATTAATGACCTTTCATCCACTGTCCAGCATTGCGAATGTGATATGTTTGCTGACAATGTGAAACTTAGTATAATCGGCACTTTTGCTAATGTTATTCAAAATACAAATCATGATTTATCTTATGGTCACTGGAGATTGGACTTTTTCTAAATTCAAACAAACTAAATCTCTTTTAATTTTACTGAGAACAGTAAATTCCTCTACTTGGTCTATCCTCAACTTGATAATGTCGAGGACCTAATTTGGCTTATTTTACTCGAAGACGTTTGATTTTCTAGTAAACAAACTCGTAAAAAAGTTTCATTTGCTCAAATTTCATACTGAGCAAATAATTGTATACGAGTTTTTCCTTTAGGAGTTTTTTTCTATCTCCAGTAGCATCGTTGTTTAACGGTTTGTAAAAGATTTTTTTTAAAAGTAATAAGATCTAATGGAAATCGCAACAATATGAGCTAAAATATATATATTTATAAATATTGTTAATGAAATAAGATATAATGATTTTCATGATTTATGAAACTTGTCTAAATTATTGAAAAATCAAAATACAAACAAAGAAGGAGAAACTGGTTATAGGCTTTTGGTAACACAAATAATTAGGGATTCAAATGAAAAGTACCTCAAATAAATTATTTTAAAATACCAAAACATGTTTCTTCTGTCTTTAAACATTTTTATAACTTTTATTTTATTTTAAAAAAAGAATATTATTTAGAGACATTTAGAGACTCCGGTTCAGAATCCACGAAATTGAATTCTCCATTTGTAATCTGTTTGTTTCTTGCATTGCATTGAATTAAAAAAAAACAATACTTTTATGTTATTGCTTTTTTAAAAACTATTTCTTATACTACAAAAAAAAACGGTAGATAAACGGTAGATAACTTTTTCATTATTATTATATTAAAAATATCAAAAAATAGTTTCAAATATATCCTACCAGTTTTCCAATCCCTAAGTGCCATTAGTTAATTAAAATCCGTAGTATGCCGTAAGCCCATTTTTCAGTTTAACCTGTGCAGATATATCCAATTAAAATCAAAAAATGGCCAATCTGATAAACTTCTTCAAAAATAAAATAAAAATTTAATAATTAAATTTGTTAAAATTTAGTAGAAATACATTATTACCTAATATTACTGTAAATTATTTTATACTATTATGTTTTACCACCGTATTGCACATTTGATTAAAAAAATGATTTCAATTTACGTGAAAAAAAAAAAACTAAAAAATTACCAAAATTATTTTTTGATTATAAATAATTTCGATTTTATTATTTAATATTAAATTAAAACAAGCATTTGTGCTCATTGTCTACGTGTCCAGGTGAGCCCGTGGACAGGAGAGAATATTTCAATATTTTTTTTGTATTTTCAAAATACTATACTTATTATAAGTCCAATACTGATGAAATTATATTTTATTAAATATTTTTAAAGATCGGCTATGGTTGACATCACGGGAGTTCCACAATGGGTTAACATAATTTAATTAATAATAATTATACTTTCTTATCTTTCAAGACTCTCTTGTAGCATGTACAAAATAGTACGTGACTGTACGAAAACAAAATGTAAAATGACTGAATATTTTATAATGCAATTTAGGTCACATATTATTGTAATTACAAATTCGTGTTATTCCCTAAAAATATACACATACATTTTTAATAGCTGTTCGTGTGAGTCGGATTGAAGGGAAACCAAACTAACTTTTGAAAAGTGGGCGAGCTTTTTGTGATCGCTACACTATATGTGAATCACCCCCGGTTTTAAAAAAACAGATGGTAGGAGTTCTTGGAACTTCCACAAATCGAAGTGAAATTAATTTAAACTAAATCTACGGGCAAGCAAAATAGGGAGCGTTTGGTATCAAATAAATATTCTTTTTTTAAATATATATATCCTACAGAACAAATTAATTACCAATCCAAAATTCTTTGTGAGATTGAGGTCAAACCAATCATTAAATCCAATCGCAAGAATTTTAATATTTTTTAACCCTATTCAAAGAAGTAACAATTAAACTTAATGCGGTAGGATAAATAGGATCTATAAAGTCTCTGAATTGGTTAAATACAATCCAAAGGAAGTAATGTTTTTCTGCCCTCAGCTAAGTAAAATTAAGATGGGCGTGCTAAAGCAGTTGTTTCTGCAATGAAAGACAAAATATACACTTAATATTATTAAAACAATAATTTATATTATTTTTAATTTTATTATATTTTTTTAATATAATTTATTATAAAACACAATAACCCAGCGCTACTATTACACTGAAATCTCTTTATAACCTGAAATATTTTTATATTTTTATTTTATTACCAAAACCTGACCATAGGAAATGAGTATTTTCATTTGATAGTAATTGTGAAATCCCAACCAAACTTTGAAACCTTTAATCCATTTTTAAACCAAATTTGAACACGTTCACAAAGTAAAGAACTTTGAGCCCCAAACATTTATCTTTTATTATATTTCATCATTAGACTTTTATTAAATCCACAAAATCTCTTGCTCCCTCAAGAAATGAAATATAACTTTTCATGTTTTCGACTCTAAATTATAATTACATCAGGCTGTATGGTTATTAATGATTATAAATAGAATTCCAAGTCCAACACATAACAATGGGTACTTATCTATACAATTCAATTAAAATGTAATTTATTTATATTTTGAACTGAGTCATCGTCGAAACAAATATGTCGCTTTTATCTCCATGTTTTTTAGTCACAATTTGTTAGTTAATTTATATTCTATACATAAATGCC
Source organism: Bolitophila cinerea (assembly GCA_010015015.2). Taxonomy (NCBI): domain Eukaryota; kingdom Metazoa; phylum Arthropoda; class Insecta; order Diptera; family Mycetophilidae; genus Bolitophila; species Bolitophila cinerea. The sequence goes on along the minus strand of JAAAKO020007647.1, from coordinate 9,183 downwards.
AGGAGAGTAACTGAACTGGATACATATTAAATAATATAATATAAATTAAAAGAAAAGGGTTTTCACCAACCCTTCTTGTAATTATCGAAGTGTGAACTGTATAATTGCGCGCTGCGAACACTGTATTTCCTCGATTTTATTTCGGGATGGGTATTAAGTGACGTAGGGATATCTTGAAATCAGAAATCTTGCAATCGATTGGTTATACATTTTTTATATAATTATATATATAATACCAGTGAAAATATTTGCTGTTCAAATATTAAAACATTTCTAGTTAGTCGAAACCAGATTTGGAGATAACTTTGGAGTTAGTCAAAAAAAAAAAAAAATATTTTAAACTTTAAAAAACTTACTTGTATTATATATTAAATTATTTAATGATACTTTATGTGTATATATATTTTTTATATTTTTTAAGTAAATTTTCCCTTCTTTTATCTTTTTAAAAATCATTTGTAGTTTTATTAGAAAATTGTATTGAAGCTGACTGAAGACTCAACTAATACTGACATAAACACATGATCAGAATTTCCCACCTTTTTGGCCAAGACCAAATCCGTTGCAACCTCAATTAATAATATTTAAAGACATTGGAGGATCGAAAGGTTATTAATAGTGGCTATAACTTACTAGATCTCATGAAAATATTAAAAATAGCAAAAAATAAAAAAAATGTTGTCAAGAGAATATTTGGTAACTAGCTATTATTTCGCCAAAAACCATTACAATTATTCAAAAAAAAATGTATGTGTATTATGTTTTTTTATGGCCAATAAGAGTTGAGGTGGGCATTTCTTATAAATTATAGACACTTATCCAGTAAATAAATGTGGTTGACGACCGAAGCCTTTGGGGATAACTGTGGAGCAATTATAAAAAAATGTTGGAGGGTAAATTTACAAAATCTACCAAATTCTACAAATAATTCTTCACAACTCGATTTATGGTTGATAGATGCCCAATACTCCCAATTATGATGCTCACGTTCTTCTTTATACAGCCAAAAATGAGAAGGACGATGCGGTTCAAACATTTGGCGAGCAAAAGATATCACAAATATCCCAAGTTATGGCTCATAACTGGTGCAAATAGCAGGAGTTATCAATATCAGGAGTTGACTCGAGTTATAAAACACAAGTACTGATTTATTGTTAAAAATCCCGAGAAAAAAAATAATATCGAGTAAACAAATCCAATTCTTGTTGTTCTAGAAATAATTCCAGAGTTATATCTCAAACTCTGAGTGAACATATTGGTCCTTAATGTTTTTCGACGAAACGTCGTGAAATCAAAAATTTAGGGCCAATTTCTTCTGATTAAACTTAATTCGTGATTAAATCATTCGATTAACATAAATTGGATTTCTTGAGATCCAATCAGACTGTTTAATCGAAATTGATTAACAAATCTCTGATTAATTTTAATCACTTGATCAGCTAATTGGTAATTTTTGACTGATTTAAGTTTTAATCAGGCGATTGTATTTATTCACTTTTGATAACATTTTGCCGTCAAAACTAAACAAATAATTATAAAGTGATTTGAATACGGGATTGAGAAGGTGTTCGAGGCCTAACATAACTTCTTTTTTAAATATGCGGTAAACACCCAAAGAAAATAGGCAAACCAACCGAGTTTTTATGAGATTTCCCGGTTCTCCCATGCCATCGGCTTTATATATAGATTGCGCGCATATTAAATCCTATTATAAATGGACGTAATCTGTAAAAAATCGATGATTAGCAACTACATCACTGATTAGCTATGATTTTCTTTATTTAAACTTAGTAATTTTCTTAGCACAAAACAATTTTTTTGTGGTGAGTGAAATAACATCAAGAGACCTAATCTCAGAGCGACTGTGCTTTATCGTGACCGTGTATTTTCTTGTTGTTTTTTTGGTTAAAAAAAGGATTAAAATCAGAAAACTGAGACTTATTATCAGAAATGAGAATAATGCACAGGCGGATTGTAACCTATTTACATGTCTATATTACATCAAAAAACCTTTTTATTTTAAAAGAGTTTGCGTCCTTGACCTTAAATTTAGATTAAATGTAATTTGTAGAAGCTTAAAATTAAGGTTTGTTCAACCTTCACATTTTTACTTGATCTGAGATCAAACTGTTGAGAGTATGGTTGGTTTCTATCCTTAAAATGTTGACAACAATGCACAGGTAGACTGTGACTTATTCTAAAATGACCTAACGTCTAAAAAACTTCAGGATATCTTTGACGGTTCAAATGTACAGTTTGAAGAAAATTAACCCTGACTACGAATCAGTCTCCAGACCGCGTCGTTCAACAAGAACTCCCTTTTTAATAAAAACAAGCCAAATACTACAAAAACCAAGCAAAAAATAAGCAAAAAACAAGCAATCTATTCTAAGAAAAAAAAACATCCTTAAAGGGGGAGGTGATCTGACATCGTATTCGTACTCAGGGGCCCCTTTGATATGTGATACTATAATTTAGTTTAAACTGTATTTTAACCGATTTTAGCCTTAGACGTTAATACACTTGTGAATAAGTCACACAAAAAAATCAGCCTCCCTGAAGAGACCAATATTTCCCTATTGGGTAGAAAAATACCTTAAAATAAAGAGATATTTTAAAAAAGCTACTGCTAATGGGAGAGATCGAGCGAGGCGAAATGAAAAATACTTATACGATATCTCAGATGTTTGCACGGGGATTTTTTTAATTAATATACTCAAAAATGTCACTAAAATAAATTTAAATATGGCCAAATAAAGACAATTGTTTTTTGTAACATTGTTATCATGGTGGTTAAATGGTCTCAAGAAACTTCGAAAGGTGGTCAGAGTCTTTTAACAAGGCTCAAAAAACGGGCCTGTTGGATGACTGAAACATATTTTCCACTTCTCAGAGAACCAAAAAAGGAGCTTTAAGGATGGAAAAATGAGCCTCTTGGGTGGATTTCTGTGAGGAAATTTAAGGTTTACAACCATCTTCGAGGCTTTATCAAACCGTTAAAAGAATGCAGCCGTTAAAAATATAGCCTTAAGGCTTCCAGATGGCTCTTACAAAACTACTTAAAAAAATCAATTTCCTTACTTGAGGCACACTTCCCTGAGTGCGAGCTACTGGAGAAATCCACGGCTAAGGAGATCGCCTTTTTCGCCGGTGGCTCTTCCGTGTCGTAAAGTGTGAAGATAAAATCGAATGGGCGATTAATACTAATAATTCCATGCTATTCTACAGAACCGCTTGTGGCTTATCGAAGATCCTCTCAATGAGATTTTATAAGTATGCTAGGCTTTTGGTTATATACTGGTCACCTGGCAGAATGTTCGAGAAGCGTTCATTCCTAAACCAGGTTAGTCTAACTTTTTAACCACCAAGTCGTTAAGATTGATGAGTATGACCTCATTCTTCCTTAAGAATCTCGAACGCATTATCGATATATTCATTAGAGATTAGGTCTTAATTAATAATCCCTTGCACGGCAATCAGCAAGTCTATATAACCAGTAAATCAGTTTAATGGTCGACGAGGAAATGGCCCTCGGGACATTCCTTGTTATTAAGGAAGCGATTAACAGCGTCTCATTCGATGAAGAATATCGATGAATATTACCTCCCAATGGTGCGAAGGTTGAGGTCTTTCGTTTAACGCCGGGAAGACTGAAACTATTCTCTTCACCAGAAAAACCAAAATCGAAGGACTCCGTCCAATTAACATAGTTAACAATCCATGTAAGATGGTTTCGAAAGTTAAATACCTTGGTGTTATACTGGACAACATCCTTTCCTGGAACGACTAGCTTAACTACAAACTTACCAAAGCTACCAACGTGTTTTGGCAATTTCAGAAGCCTTAGTAAGTCTTGGGGCTGCCCCCCAAAGCGGTTCACCGGTTCTACTTAGACATAATAAGAACTCTGGCATCCTACGCCTTCATTGTGTGGTAAGCGCAGACCGCTTCTAGATTCACTTCTGAATTAGTGCTTATAGCTGTTGGCTGGTGCTCCCCTTAACCAGAACTGGTAGTGAAGCTTGCTTCACTGGACCAGAATCGGCTATCGCTGTATCTTCATTACTTAAGAAAAAACTAAAAAAAAAATGTCTTTTATAATTTGGCATAAAAAATTGTTTCTGCATTAGGTTCATCATATTTGAGCAAATACATATTTTCAAAACTGATATATAAAAGTAAATTCGTTTTTATAATTTTTGTTTTATCAACAAAATTTTAAGTAGATCTATACATATTTAAAAAAAAAATTTGGTACGAATTTGATTATGTAAATTTAATTTCTTTAAAAATTGATTTTTATATGCGGCAGCGACCAATTTTGATGCTTCAAAATGGCCCAAAGAGGTATTTGGGTTGGACAGGCCTGATTTGGACCCTCCGTACAAATATTAGGAAAAAAAATAGAGTTTAAAGATACTCGTAACAATCGCCGCCCTAAAAAAAGAAAATTTCATGAAGTGCTAAAAAACTCAGCCAAGCATTTTCTCAAGTCCTAAGTAAAACCATTTTAGGAGAAAAACCCTAGGCGGACTGGTTTGAATTACATTCGTCTGGTGTCAACGACGCTGGATCATTTGAGGGGGCTGGCTTGCATGTCTCATCTGTAAAGAGCAAAAATAGCTATTGCACTGGACGATCTAATAGAGAAGTGCTAATCACAAAGCCTCCGTGAATCTTCTTCCTAGCTGGTATTCGAACTGAAACAGTTCTGACGAGTCCATCAGCTGCCTTAACAACTGAGTCAACTAGACCCAATGGTTTTAAATAAGGGTGAGGTTGATACCATTTGTTCCGTAATTTTTGCTGCAGGCCCCATAAAGTCAACCTGTTATCTAGCACATCGTGAACATTTTCGAAATATGGACGTTGTACCGTTGATCTGCCGATAACGAGATGCGCTGGTGTAATTGGGTTAAGGTATAACAGATCATCAATTTGAGAAAACAATTTCCTTGCGATGATTGATGCTTCGATCTGAATTACGAAATCATTTGTCTGGTCGTATGGTAAAATACGTTTGCCCAATACGCGCCTGTAACGATGCTTGAAACTCTTGACAGCCTCCTCCCAGATGCCACCCTTGAATGGAGATGCTAGTGCGATGAATGTCCAAATACCAAAATTCGACAATTGCTCTCTTGAAAACTCTGTTTCCCAAGCGGTTAACACACGAACTAATTCATTATCCGCTCCGACAAACGTTGTTCCATTATCACAGAACATTTGAAGACATGGGTCACGACGATCTGTCTTGCGCGCCAATGCCTGGAGAATTTCTTCAGTAATTAGTCGACGTAGTACTTCAAGGTGAACTGCCCGAGTTACTAAACATACAAAAATCGCAATCCATCCTTTGACAAGCGTTGGTTCCTCATATATTTTCCTGGATGTGACTGCCTTCGGAAGAGCAGCATGAGTGGCATATGTCTTCCTAAGCATGAATGGGCCAGCAAAGTCCACGCCGACTCTAGAAAACGGCGGCGCAGGTGTTACTCTGGCGACAGACAGTGCTCCCATAAGTTGTTGTGCAGACAACTTACTGAGACGAATACATTGAGTACAGGATTTTACCAGATACTCTTGTATTGCAATACGTGCCTTCACAATCCATAATTTCTGTCGCAAGATAGCTATACTCTATACAAAATTGTGGGCCACCATGATTTGTCCGGAAATGCGCATCTTGTACTAGTAATTGTATCATAGGATGATTGTATGGCAGAATTATTGGATATTTCTCATCGAATGGAATATCTGCATTTGTTAAACGTCCAGACATCCTCAGAGTTACATCGGCTGCCAACTGGAATTAAGCGCAAGATAGGTGATGTTCGTCGCAGTGGCTTTTTCTGTTGAAGCGCACGCATTTCTTTGCCATACACCTGCCATTGGATAATTTGGACCCAACTTATCAATGCAATTTCTTTTTCTGCCGGAAGAATGGGCAGCAAGTGCCGATAATACCCGGTCCGAATTCTGGCTCAGATTTTTTTAGAATTTTAATTTTGTATTTATCAAAATTTAATTAATAAAAAAATGTTGGCTCTCAAATGAAAGTAAATTCTAGGAAACATCCAAGCTGTATCAGGCTAAGGGAAATAAGAATCATTCAGCTTGAAGTGAATTAAAGCTGAAGAATGCCCTATTGTCAAAATATTTTTTTCAATGTGCAGTTTTTAGATTCTTTGGTAAAATACAAAAACAAAATTAAATATTTTCGAATTTTGTAATTCAGAAATTTGAAAACACAGACATTTTTAAAACTGAATTTTGAAAAACAAACTTTTAAAAACATAATTTTGAAAAACAAAATTTAAAATCCCTATAAAATTTAGTTAAATACTATCGTGACAAAATGTCCCACCCAAAACATTTTCTGGTTCCGCATATGGCACAATGTCTCACACATTTAAAAAACAAAAAATAGAGATATAAAAACCAAATTAAATTTAACAAAAATAGGTCTAAATTTATTTCTATTCTGAAATTAAATAGTACCAATTGTTATTATTATTATTAATTAAAACGGCATATCAGTAAAATTCCATATTTAATTTAAAATTATTCGCAAATGATTTGCATTCGAATTACCTTTGGCATTTATACACACATTTTCCCCGTAATGTGCAATTTACCCAAAACACGTAATAACGTCGTACTATTCATACGAAAACATATACGTGTATTGTGTATATTATGTTTGTGATGTGGTTTGTTATAGTATGTATATGTACATTGCAAACACGTCACAAAACCATATAGCCGAATGCAAAATATTTACCTTAATCAATTTAACAACGGAACGGCATGTGTTTGTATATCGGCATCGGTCTGTCGCGGCTGGTGCTGCTGTACGTATATAAAACACAAAACGTAGGGTCGGCCAAAAGTTCGTTTGGATTAAATATGTTGAATCCGGAAATTATGTTTACTGAAGTATTGTGATAAGTTGAATGCGATACCACTTAGCGGATGTGTTTATCTGTGAATGTGATTTTGTTAAAGCTTTTATTCTATTGAAGACCTTTCGGTGGTAGAAAGGCACAAGTCATATTTTTTTACATATTATTATTATTTATACTATTTTTTTCAATGCCCTTTAAAGGCTTGTGCCTTTTTAATGTATGTTCTTAAATATAATTAATAATAAAATTTAAATGTAGATAATTACCTAAAAAATAAAAATAAAAAGGTGGATTGTGACATTTTAGCATCAAAGTCTTCAATTATGATTTTGATTTTTGCTATTAGAGCTTTAAAGATTTTAAGAAGTACAACTTCATACAATATTTAAAATTATTTAATCAGCCAAATTTATTTCTCAATAAGCTTCAATTCCGATTGATTTAACTTAAATTCTGATTTACAAAATTCATATCGTTTTTTCTCCACAATTGTGCTATTGCTTTTGGCACATCCTGTATTATTGTATATTCATCGAAAAAGCGATCGCGACACATACTAAATGTATGTTTTTTTAATGTATCCAAAAACAACAAAACACCACCCACATACACATGCATACATTAAAGAAATTTAATATAAATATAGAGTATGATAATTTTAGGCAAGAGAGGAAGCAATATATACAAAATGTATAAACACATTTGTCAAATATTTTCGTAGCCCACCAGCAGACAATGTTTTTCAATATAGAATTGGAAAAACATGTCCTCTCTGTATTCGTTTAATTTTATGTAAAAGAGTTATTGTATTTAGGGCTAGATGAGCAGGTACCAGGTAGTTGAAGTGTACATTGTATAATAGAAGTTATATTATAAACTATATACACGTTCGCATGCATGAAAATACAAAATAAATATTGAACATAAAATTAAATCGTGCCCAAAATAAAAAAAATGCTTTTTAAAAATTATTGCTATTCTATTAAATAGGCATCTAATTTAGCTGACACCTTAAAACTCAATACTGTCTAATTAAAAACCTACCACAAAGAATATTATTCACCTAACAATTCAATATTGTTCTCCTAAATATACAAAAATGTGTACCTTACAATTGTGATCCAATGGAAAAATAGTGAGCATTTGTGTTTTTGGAGTGGCGATTATTTTAGGCGTTTATTTAGGAGTTTATTTTAGGTGGCGATTATTTAATTTTATAGAAGCACATTTTTTTGGAGAGCATTTTTTTTATTTAAAAAAAAAGATTACCAAGCACTGTAATCCCTAGTAGTAAGAAATTTGTACCCAATTAAAAAAAGTTGTAACAAAGAAAAAAATATGTCATAGAACTCATTTTTGAATATTTTTTTTAAAAGCTTTGATTTTGGATTTCTTTTGGACTGTTTTATATTTTTTCCAGTACAAAAAAATATATTTTAAAAGCATTTTTTATATTAATTAATGACTAATTAATTCCTATTATTACCTAATATAGCCTAATAATTGCCAGTGGAGAGGGAGGACCAGGGTGATTCCTTTCGGTCCCGCGTTTCAGAAGAGGTCCAAATTTTAATCAAAACTATAATTTCGTTAAAACCCAACCCAATACTTCAAAGTTTATAGACACATATGGTGTTTTAGAGCGATCTGCGAGTGAAACAACGTCCTTCAGGCCATTCAGGCCAGAGAAGCTACCGTAGGCGTCTACGTCTACGAAGTGGACATTCTTAAAAGTCTTTTTCGGATTTAAAATTCAGGCTAGATAGATGGGGTGGTATTTTGATATTAGTAATTTCAAACGGATAGAATATTTCGTCAACTTTGCCGAAAAGTTAAGATAATAAAAATTCAGAGGAATCAGAAAGTATCTACCAAAAAAAATAATTCAAAAGTAACGCTATTTATATAATTATTGTTTGGGCATCGGTTTTCTTTTCTCTGAAAATTCCCGATATTGGATGATCTCGAAAATTTGACGGAAAAGTTAATAGAGTTGTCAAAATTGATGTTTCCGAATATCTCAAGAAAGAAATCGTTCATATTAAACATATATATAAAAAAGATCTTTCTCCATTTGAATTGCTAAAAGCTGTGTATACGATAAATGTAGTTATCTTTTCCTAAGGAGGGAAAAAGTGGCCCGTACGAAAAGTTTCCCATAACACATCACTCAATAAATCCGAAGGATAACAAAGAACAACACATTTTTTTGGCAAAATTCGATCTTATTCATCAACATACATTCCTTCAAGACTGATACAATCAGTCCAACGCC
>JAAAKO020007636.1:0-19065 GCA_010015015.2 Bolitophila cinerea | reverse complement strand
ATATATATATATATATATATATATACAATATTGTAAATATTTTTTTATACAACATGCCGTAAATTGAACAAAAATAATAAAAAAATACATCTTTTTTTCTAAATTCGTTTTTATGGTTTAATTCAAAAAGAAAACAAAACCAAAAATATTTTTGTTAAAAATAAAAAAAAAATGATTAGTCTCACGGTTTGCAAACCCACAATTTCAAAAAATGCCTTCAATGAAACATTTACAACTGGTTTCACAACTGATAAGCTCTTCTTTTATACCTTAAAAAACAATATTAGGAGAGCTGTTTGTCATTTTTAGTAAATGTTTGTTTTACAGTGCATTTAAATTAACAAATGTTTAAAATCAAATTGTCTTTATTATTGTCATAATTTTATTACAATCTGCAAATGAATACATTATATAGAATAAAAATCTGCTAAAATGGATTTAGTTGCCAATAATAATTTATAAGTTATAAAATTATAAAATTTCAGTTAAAAAATTAAAAAAAAAATTTAATTAAATAAAAATTTTACTTAAAAGCTAGCTTCAAAAAAATGCACCGAAAAAACAAGCATTTACTAAAATGTCAATTTTCAAAAAGTTCCCATAATACAATGATGTTTTTTTAGGAATAAAAGAGGAGCTTATCAGCTGTGAAACCACAAAGATTTTTATAGGTATATTTTTTGGAAATTGTGGTTTGAAAACCGTGGCCTAAGTTTTTTTTATTTGACAAATTTGATATTTAATACTTTTTTTTTGGTGACAGGCAAAATACCTTTTAAAAATCTACCTAATCTTTTTTTCTCTGTTCTTCGCTTTATGTGTTTGTTAAAAAAAGAGTGCTGCGCTATTTCAGCACATAATTCTGGTTTCACCATAAAATTCAATTTTGACCAACAAATAATTGAAAATTGACCAAAAAATATAGAAAACAGTGCGCCCGCAAGCGTTTTTTGAAAATGAAAGCTTGCCGCGGCCTAACTAGAAATACACGCGGGTGAAGTATTTTTCTGCGAAAAAGTTTCCTTAATGGGATGGGTTTATAATTTTCCAAACAATATTTCAATAAGACTAATAATAATAACATTTGTTTTCTAAATGATATTAGATTTATTCATAAAATGGTTATATATTAAAATACATTTAGCAGTTTTTTAAAACTTGTATTTGCCAGCAGTTTTTTTAGCGTATTTTTTTAGGATAACTCACTCGAAAAGTCGTAATAAATTGCAAGAAATATAATGTTAAAATATCAAAAATCAAAATCTCGTAAAAAAATTAATCTGCATAAATATGAGAGGAAGAATAAAGAAGCTTCGATGGAAGATCATTTATAAACATTGAGACGAGGAGAGTGCCATGAATTGATTCTTGGGGAACTCCTCTACTGATGAAACATGGCGTAGAAGTATAATTTGCTATGGATACACATTAAATTCTTTGATGTAAATAACTATTTATGAGCTTTATGGCTGATGAGTCAAAACCAAACAAACTAGACAATTTACAGCAAAATCTACTGTGATTTACATTATCAAAAGCTTTTGAGAAATCAAGAAGTATTAGAATGACAAATTTTCTAGTTTCATGAGCAATATTTATATCATGAGATTTTTTTAATAATGCAGTGGTTGTGCTGTGATCTCTTTTGAAACCAGATATATTGTTAAACAATAAATTATTTTGTGTATTGAAATAGACAATTTGTTTTTTCATTATTATTTCCATGACTTTAGACAATGTAGGCAGAATCGATATTGGTCGATATTAATCACAATTAACAGATCTTGCATTTTTTGTATTGGCAATATTTTAGTTTTTTTTTCCATATTTCTGGAAAGGAAGATGTTGTAAAAACTATGATAAATAGATGACAAAATATTGGTCATAAAAATTGTAAGATAATTAGAAAATCAAGTGAAATTTCATCAAGTCCAAAATCATGTGATTTTATTTGATTAAAAGCATTATTTACATCAGTGGAGGTAACATTAGTATTACTATTCGATACGTTTTTGATTTGAAAGAATATTAGAAGAATTATTATTGGTCAAATAAGAATTATATTTATAAGCAGTAAAGTGAGAATTATCTGTATTAGATTTAGTAGATACAACATTTAAACGTTTTAGATTAGTCCATACTTCTTTTGATGGTAAATTAAAATTAAGTGTTGGTTGATAATAATTCATTTTAGCATTGTTAATTGCCTGTGAAGCTCTATTTTGTAAAGTTTTAAAATTTAATAGGCTGATTTAGATTTCTTCCAAAAGTAATAAGAAGTATCTTTCACTAAGTGCCAATTCAACGGGAGTAAACACAGTGAATTTAATGGATGCTTGAGAATAATTCTTGTAAGTGGGGCGTGTTTATTTATAAGAAAAAGCAAATTAGTTGATATATTGTTTATTATTTTATTTTGTGAATATTTTGATTTTCTGACGAGTATGATCAAAATAAGGTGGCAACCTGCAATCTTTAATTTCTAAATGTTGATTTTAGATTTTTTTGAAAATATGCTGGATATTTTGTATTTTTTTATTTTAATTGAACCTTTAACCCTATCTTTTCAACGTATGTTATATATTACAATACGTTGATTTTATTGCGAGGTTTCATACCTAAGGGGTGACACCTGCAAGTATTTCCCTTTATGTATTTATCGATGTGAAACGTATAAATACAAGTGTATTTTATCAATGTTTTTTTAACCGATAGATATATTTATAGATTTCATGATTTGTTGGACATTAAAATAAATTTAAATTTTAGATTTGTAGAAAGTTTTTTTAAAGAAAATTATTGTTTTTTTGAAACGCGTTTAACTTAGAAATAATTCTGCTCAAACATGTTTCGTTATGGAATGGATTTAAAATAAATGGCCCTATGTATGTGATCTTTTTATTATTTAATAAAATTGAAAAATCCGTTACGGTACGATTTTTATTCATTATTCATTTTAATTCATTATATGAAAAAAATTGCGGCCCATGCCAAATTTTAAGGCATAAAAATAGCCTTCGGAGGTATTTGGGTTAAATAGCCCTGGTCTAGAGCAACAAATCTAGTTACACAAAGATTTCGAGCGCTGAGCAACACGATACCGAAGATTTAAGATTTGTTGGAATGTCAAAATTGAACACTTGTCCAACTGGTTATAAATTGAGAGAATGTATTAGTTGTGACAATATATAGAAGTCTATCTAAGTAAAATTAAATCTGTAGTGTCACTTGTTCGCTACCCTTCAAAACTGCTAATTTAAAGACTTATAATTATTTATCCTAGTACTATAATATAATAATAATAATAATTTATGATTATCTAATATTTAAACGATTTTCTTTATTTTAAAATTTAGTTTTAGCTGGTTTCATATTTTACCTATTTATATTTAACAAGAGACACAATTTTGATATATGTTCCCCGAGGGAACCTTTACTAAAGTGTTGGTATATAGATATACTATATAGTATGTATATATAAAAAGAAATATACTCCTAAAGAGGCGAAAATCTTAAACCTTTTACCATAAACGACGCTTAAATATATTTCAAATATTTAGACTATGTATTGAATGCATATGTATTATAGGAGGTCGATAGAATATAGATATCCTTAGGCAAGGAATGAAAGGCGTTGTGGCTTGGAGTTACCGTTGTGCGCTAAAAGGGTGTTAACAACAAAATAGTTTAAGATAAACACTTTTCATAAACCTCAGAGTCTCACCCGTCGACGAACTCTAATGCATATTCTACAAATAATAATATAGGGGCGTTTATCTGCATATATTTTTGCCATCCAACACAATAACCGTCCGTCTACGAAGAACACTATATACAAATATATCTTTGCATGAATCTTAAATCTAAGTTATGTACCCCTTGTGTGCTTTTGTCTTGAAACAAAAGAAAAACAAGCTTTTGTATAAAAGCCTTACGCAGAATTTAATACGCTCGAGGATTGATGTGAATTAGGCGTCCGTTGGCGTCCGTTGGCGTCCGATGGCGTCGTCGTTGCGTGTTTGATAATAAATCGATTTCGAGCTAAAGTGGAAATGCCGTGACTAAAAGTACTTTGAAAATAAAATCTGTATTTTAAAATATATATGCATTTTTAATAAATATCTACATAACATACCATTCACAGTTTTGACATAAATGTATAGGCTAAAACGTCGAAATATTGACGGACATCATTACATTATTTTATAGGTTAATATGTATTGGGTAATGATTTAATATAACAAATACACTTAGTGCACAAGATCGACCTTTAAAAAAAGCATAATTAAAATTAATTAGATGCACGCTTATTGATCACAATCTACATTAAACAAAAGCTCATTATTTGGTGTGAATTGGATTGCAATTAAATGGATTTTTTATGCAAGTAATAGTTACTCAAGTGCATAAATTTAATCGAATATAATATTTTTTATGTATATAGAGTTTTTTGCGTGATGAGTAGCTCATGTACATGTTGTGAAGAGGTAATATGTATATTGGATATTGTATAATTTATATTTTCATATACTAGTGGAGTTTTATGAATGCTCGTGATAATATAAATATTAGCAGAGCGTCGCATTTTTTATAAAACGCTTATTTTTCTACTTATCAGGATCAAAATTTTATATCAATAAGTTGGTCTGACATAAACTTCAAGACGTGTGACATTTATAAGTTTTTATTTTTGTTGTTGTTTATGTTTTCAGTAAGTCTATCAAATCCCACAGAGTACCAAAAAATGGAAGCTATCAAACAAGATGTTAGTTATAATATCGCGTAATAAACTACATAACATTTGCAATATTTTTTCTTATTCTTTTTTTATAGAACGTTGATGATTTATTTAATTCTTCAGAATCGGAAAACGATATGCTTAATGACGATTCTTTAAAGTTATCCTCACTATCCTCATCAGACCTGGATATATATATATTTTTAATGATAACGATAACAAGGAGAATGTGTACGTTATTGATTTTATGGATACAGTTCATCAATATAATGACGAACATTTTAAATCACTCTTTCGTTTATTAAGAGATAAAATATTGTTCCTTGTCGAAGAATACAAGACATACGAGATGTTGCCTAGTTACAGTGGACAAATATCACTCTAACATTTAGGCAGATTGCAAACCTTTTTGTGTTTGCAAATCTACTTCATCGTTGGTAGTGAGAAGAGTATCTAAGTGGTTAATTTTAGTTAGCCACTGCTATGTAAAAAATGACCCTAAAAAAAAGTTTTTTATTCAAAAAAAAAAAAATATATATATATTTTCAAATAATGATTGCAATAATTTTGCTTTTAATTCAAATCGACTGTCTTGCCTGTCCTGAATTTCCATTGCAATTTCTCGTTTTTTCGTTTTGTAATTTTCTTAAATGTTTTCTTCCTAAATTGTAAATGTTCAATTTTTTCTTTTGGGCTTCATTTTATTTGCTGTTGGCAAAGCCCGTGGAGCAGTCTCAGGAGAAGTATCGGGAGCAGAAAATTCTTCCGTCGCATGTACCAAATTAATTTCGGTTGTTGGGCAAAGGGCAGTGGTTATTAGGCCACAAGTATCAAGCACAAGTGATTTTGAAATTTGCGGCCTGGACCCAAGTCCATTTCTTCAAGAAATGCAAAACCATTTGGCGAAGCTCCAGTTTTTTTCTGAAGAATCCCTTTATACTTTGTATGCCCGAATCAAACTCTTCTACTTGATATCTAGCATTTTTGTTGTAGTTGGTTCGGCCAAGACCGTTAAAACCTTCTCGTAGGCAATTTTATTTCGTAGATGCTCGAATTCTTTTTTTCGGCACCATACGCATTTATAAATGTCCGCGTTTCTGAGGCATTCCTGCGGGGGTATTCTAAGTTAGTCACTTTTGAAAAAAACTATTTCGAAAACGGTATTCTGAATGACGAAAGTGACTCACCTAAACTGCTATCAAAATCACCTTTGATGTTTCAAGCAGTCATGTTCAAATGTCAGTTTTACTAATGGTCACTTTAGAGTCATTTTGGTTCACCTACAAAATCTACGGTGCCTCTTACACGTTTAATCCATTTGATTTGTTCTTTTGTATAAATAATATAATTTAAACAATAATAACAATAACAAGCTTATTATTGATACATAAAGGCAATAATTTAATAATTTAAAAAAGAAACATTACATTCCAATCCATCAATGACCGTATCCGGTCATGTTGCAAATATTTTCTGTGAGTGTTGACATTTAAAACGCCATTTTGTTTAAATGGAATAATTATAATTCAACATTGAAAATATATTAATTATTCAGAATACTCACATTTAAAAGACAAATTATTAAAGTTTTTTTGTGTGCGAATATAAGATGGCGCTGCAAACGATCTGCTCGGTTAACTGATTGCGATAAAAAGCTTGTGAGCAGCTTGCTGATTATAGCGAGCACCGTTGTTGTTGTAATACATTTATTTTGCTGATCGTGATAGCAAAGCAGCTATCATAAAACAGGCCTTTATGTATTTTTGACTAAATAACAGTGGAATTATATTCAATTCAATTCAATTATTCCAAGTAAAAGCCACAGGAGTCAACGCGTTGAACCAGGAATTTGTCAAGAAAACGTCAATACAAAACACAACATCGAAGCTGGCGTACAACAAGGATCAGTTCTTGGTCCAGTCTATTTCAATGTGTATATATTGCCGACGTTCCACAAACACTTTAAGATGATGGCTATACACTCAGCAAGCCAAAACTCTTACGCTATGCTGATGACTAGGTCATCTACAGAACACAGGTCTTAAAATCGTGGTGTTGGACACTTCTAGAAGAATACAATGCAAAATAAAAGATTATGGTAAACCGAAAGTCTGCAGCAGAATCAAGCTTTCAAGTTTACAATTGAAGCTTAACAACGCCTTTATTGTCAGGTCAGAACTGTTCAAACATGATAAAATAACTTTGGTTTACATATTACAAAAATAGTGGCATGCTAGAATGTTTAGTAGCGGAAAGCTCAGGAATGGACCATCGAAACAAAATTCTGATTTACTTATAAACAAAAAAAAATAATGATCTACGGGTTTGAGACGTGGTTCAATGACACCAGCAATAAAATGAAGAAGCTTCTAGCAAGAAGCCTTACGGGATGCATCAGTTGGAGATGCAAAAGCATAGCAAAAGATGACTGTCCAATGTGGTTTTAAAAGACTGCAAAATGTAACCACTGGACATAACAGCCATGGAGGTAGCTTAGAGCCGAGGTTTTTTTCGTTTAAAGCGTTGCTCTAGCGTTTTAATGTTTTTCACTAATGTTCCAACAGAAAGGTGTTGACTTTTTAAGCTTATATTTAGTGCTTGGAAATATTTGAAAAATCACGAGCATTTTTGTGTTGTGACCAAACAAAAAAGTAATCAGAAGGCATTTGGGATATTCTGTAAAAAAATGTATTTACCAAACCAACAACAGTAGATATGGCTTCGGTCCAATTATAGGACTACTCCGAAACCACGAAATCCGTGAATTAAATTGGTTGATAGTTTATTTATTTACAAATACATTTCGCGGTTTTTGTGGATTCGGAGTTTCCCTTTGCCAATCTGACCAAAGATTATAGTCTGGAAAAACAAACGATCTCTATTATATAATAAATAACCCCAAAACCAAAACTAGGCATGACTTTAAAGATGCTTGTGGCATTATCCATGGATAGTTAACCGCTCGAAAAAGGGAATATTTTGATAAAGTGCCCAACAGGGCATTTCCCTAAATCAAGAAATCATTATCAAATCCGCTGCAATAGCCATCCTACCCTCGGAAATAATAGCACTATAGAACGCTTTAAAAATATGATCCCTTGCTAGAAAAAGAAATTTGGCTAGAGACAGCCGACAACTAGTCAACACTTCAAATGGGCATCGTAGACCGATTAATTATAATAATATTAATAATTAAACAAGCTAACAATGAAGTATTATGTATTATTAAATCATGAGCTAAAGATAGGATCATAATTTTTTTTTAAATATTATATTATAATTTTATGTAAGAGTTGATCATGTTTGAACTCAAAAGCTTTTCAAAAAAATATATTTTTTTTACTTTATTAATATGATAAATAAATTTAGATTGTGAAATGAACCACACCAAAATAAAATCGTGTTTAGTTTTTCCTGCTTTTGATCTTTTTTTTTAAATAATAAAAACAAAAATGCTCGGAAGGCAAGTTTCAAATGTTTTTTCAGCTAGAATAAAAGTTTTTCAAAACATGGTGTTTTAAAATATTTTTCTCAAATAAATAATGTGAACAAAGCAAAACTTTATTAGATCGCAAATTAAAATTCTCAAATTCTTGTTTTAAAATTAGGAAATCGATGAAAGAAATAGCTCAAAATTCTAGCATTTTTAAGAATATTTTACAAATCACTAAAAAAATACGGTTCATTAAATTTGCCTAGCTTCTTTCTTCTTTTTTAGCATAATAAAAAAAAATGTATATTTTTATTTCTAAAATTGTTTTAAAAAACTTGTTTTTTAAAAAAATACTATAATCAGGAAATAATTTTCAATAAATAATGACCAAATAAAAATTATCTCAAGTTCCCAATCTGTCTGAGCTTTACGTTCAATCTAAAAACAGAAAGTCTTTGTTTTTGGTTGTAGATATCGAAAAATTGCGAATTTACGAAACAAGTGTTGTTAGGAAAATGTTGTCATAATCGATGAAGATAAAAGTACTATAGTAACTAATATTGCGTAAACATACTTTCTAATAGCCTTCACGCTTGACTAACAAATGCTCATACCATATTGTCGATTCAAAAGCAATTTCTTATTTATTTAACTACATACTAAACATATTTAATTGTCCTTTTTGATTTATTTGAATACATCATTAAAAAAAGAATATTTAAAATAAACTATATAAAGTATTCTCGTTAACTTAACTTTATGTCAATTTTATGTCACTTGTGTACATGTTATTAAAACAAAACTAAGCAAGTCATAATAATATAATTAGATAATCAAACGAAACATAAAAAGTTAATGTATATATACATATAATTATTTTAATATTATAAACTGTTTATATATAAATAATGTAATATATACTAACTCCAGTAAATACTTGCAGAGAGGTATTTGAGTAAGTACGAGTATAATACATACACAGATTCTTTAAGCATAAAATTCGTTGCGCCCGGCTACTCGTTTCAATAGTTATGGCTTATCTTATGGCTCACTTGAATTAATTAAATACAACTCTAATAGCCAAACAAAGAGCTGACTCTATTTATGCTTAACTATCCTACGGAAGTGGTATTTCGTACACGAGCGCTTCGCATGATTTCATGTTCATTCCATAACTTTTTTTAATATGCATCTTAGTACAACAACAACAAACAAAGTTGCTCTTCGTGTGAATGCGAATTACCGTATTTCATATTCGCGTTCATATGCAGATCTCGACGCCTCTATAAAAATAAACACTTTAATTTGCATATAAAGCCTGTGATTATTATGCAAAAATCTGTGATTCGTTTAAGTTCGATTAATTAAATCAGAGTAAACATACACAATTCACGGTGCACAGGAATGCGTTCGCACTTCTGAATGTCGTAAACTTAAGGCAATAAAAATAATGTACGCGCGCGCGTGTGTCGCGTGTCGCGCCGGTATTTCAGAGACATTTCGCATAATTATACTTTTATTTTATGTCGCTCAATTGATTTGGACGACCAAGGTCAGTGCGTGCACCAAGTACATCGTAAAATTGAAAGCAGCAACAAAATATCAAATACTTTACTAGTTTTCACTTACAATATTGAAATGAAGAATATAAGAAATATTTTTGGCTTGATTTTGCTTGTCAATCATCATCAAAAAAGTATGAAACAGATTAAGTTCTATAAAAAAAGTTTAGATAAAAACATTAAAAGATAATCATAAAAGATTAGTTGCAAATATTTATGTTGATATTAAAATTTATATCAAAACAAAAAATAAAGATGAATTTCACTATCATATATTAGATATGAAGATAAAAATATAAATATATAACTCGTTTTAATACATTAAAAAAAAAATAAAAAAGGATAATTTTTCCAATCTGTTCTTCTTACAATTACAACCAATAGAGATAAAAGTAGAGATTATCAATTTTAAGAATCCGAGAAAAAATATATTTGACATTTTAACAGCATGATCAATAAATCGATATTCGGAGAACGTGATAAATACAAATCAGCGAAAAAACACCAAGAAGTCAAGATCAACAGACCATTTTAAGGGATATCATGAACTAGCAAATATTGAAATAAATACCAAGATCATAAGAACATATTATATAGTATAGTCAGTAGTCACCTCCCTTTAATTTTTTTCTTATATACACGATGACTACTAATTAACCCATTTTGGGAAAGCGAAGGAAAAAATAAAAAAACCTAATATATATTACAAAATATATATAAATATATATATGTATATATATATCGGAAAAGATCCGTTTAAGGGTGATAGGGTAAAGTCATGTTAGAGGTAACTCGTGTGAGAATTAGGGAATGTGTTGTATTAAATGAAAGGTACCTAAATAAATATCTATATTATTTAAAAAATCAGAAGTGGGATTTAATGATAATAAAGGTAAAAGCTGTAAACGGTAAACTTTGGGCTTGTGGCTCTTGTACTCTTACATAGCTTGTGAAATAATTTGTTTTAGATTTGGTGTATTTCTTTGCTTTTAAGTTAAACTGAAAACTTTAAAGAAAACAGTTATTCCTAACATGGGTAAAGGGCAATGGATAGATAAGAAAATCCATTTTACCATTTTGTGTCCTTTTTATGTTGCGATGTCAGTAAAATATAGATATAAAAAACATCTTTTAACCCAAATTTTTATAAGAAATACTTCGGAAAAGAAAAATATGTTTTACTAAATTAAAAATGCAACTTTAATGCTTTAATTAAAAATTAAAGTTTTTTTTTAATAATTTCTAATATCTTTTACTATTTTTTGAAGCCTACTAGAAATTGAAAATATATATATAACCAGAATAGGCTAGTATGGCTTATCTGTAGAAAACAAAAATGTGGATAAAATTCTAAGATATTTTTTTTAAATCAACGGGCTAAGCTTAATTTGAGATAAACCTATATCATATTTTTTGGAAACATATATTCACAAAATAACGTGTAGATTGAAACATTTACAATAAAGGTACTATTATTTATTATTTTGTGGCATTGCAATGTTGCTCTGACGCCACAATTGCGTCACAACATTTTAATGTCGCCTCGTCCGATCGACATTTTTAGAACGTTTTTTTGGCGACATTTAAAATGTCTCGAGTTTTGTGGCATTTAAATGTCGATAAAAAATGTCCGTGTTATAGCCTGGGCAATTGAAAATGTCGGCTGCTTGAAAAAATGTCAGCTGCCGCGACAATGAAATATCTCCGTCTGAAAAATGTTATGGCATTTTTTGTAGAAAATGTCAAATGGCAAGACATATTATCAGTGCATAGGTAGATTATTTTATTGAAACCAAGTAAATTCTGGATTATTAAAACAATATTTTTTTATGGATAGCCTTCGATAAATAATATGTTGGCTTGGTAAGTAAATTATTTTACAGGATGTTTTTACATATGCTCCACAGCTATTTTAAAATGGCTTAGGACGACTTTCAATTTTTTATTTTTGAATAGCCAACGATAAACAATTAGAAATGCCCACCTCAACTTTTTTCGTTTAATCAGAAAGTTATTTTACAGGATAGATAGATTGATTTGTGCGATTTCGGGATCCTCGTCTCGCATTACGCAGGTCCATTTTACTTTCGAGAACCATTAGGAGATCAATTATCATTGATTTCTTAATTTCAGAGATTGAAAATGAAGGGTGATCCCAGACATTTCGTTCTGCTGTTGTGTAGAGACGGGCATTGACAAAGATAGTAATTCAGTGTTTAATTAAATGCATACAACAGCCATAGTAAATTATAAAGAAGGAATCTTTTTTTTAAGTTTTTGAAGACGGTCTTGCCTATTTGAATCATCAAATATATCTCCTAATTTAAAGCAGGAAATTCGTTTATGGTACTTTAGATATTTGTTCTCCTGAAGAATAGGGAGATGTCTATGGCAGGTTCGATGAGAGATGTTTTCTGATCCTTTACGTGTTAGTTTCTCCACAATTTTTATTCTACAGAATCGAAAAACATTCCATATATATGGATTCAGCTGACTATCAAATTATTTTTACTGAATATCCATCGATAAAAAAAAATTACCCTAAAAAATGGCTATCCATTAAAAATAATTTTGTATTCGTCAGAAACGATTTGGGGATAGCTGCGGAGCATCCATGATACATCTTTTAAAATAACTTTCTTGTAAATAAAAATACATATTAATTTTTATTTAATTATGAATGTCTTTGCAGTAAAATTAATTTGGTAGTCGCTCGCCGTTTGGGGATAAAAAAATATAGAAAATTGAACTGTTGTTATTTTTTTACGCGAAATTGTCGTGTGATCGTAATTTTCTTGTGTGACATTTCAATGCCACGACTGGGACCAAATTAAATGCCACACACCGCCGTGTGATTGACATGTTTGCCTGTTTGTTTGATTTTTAAAAATGGTTTTTAGTTGAGTTTATAGTTCTACAAAGACCAACAAATTTATTAAAAAGAAATACTATTACTCTAAGCAAAACTTCGAAAAACTAATAAAATTAATATTTTATCAATGATATTAGTGTTTTTTTTGCTACTATTATGTTTGTTTTTTTGCGATCAAATGAAAAACAAGCATGAAAATAGTATTCTAATAGCGCACTTGCTTTTATTTTAAATAAAAACTATTATTTTCGTTGTTAAAAAATATAGTATCCAAAAAATATTTTGTTGAGAAATTGTGACGAGACACAATTCCTGAAAATCAAAAACAGGAAATTATCTCGCGACATAATTAAAAGAGGGCAAACAAAAATTTTGTTGCGTCACAATTTCTCAATATTTTTTGACATGTAATTTTTTGTATGATTTTTTTTAGAAATTGTGTCGCTAGAAATTGTGACGTGCACCCAGTTTATACATGTTTTAAGTCATAAAAATGGCAAGCATTGACTGTTTTAAGAAATGTGGGTTTCGAATATTTTTATTTATTATTTTTGTTTTGCTTGTTATGGTCTTTTCACAGGGTGACACAAATATTTGTATTTTGTATTTTTACGTTCTATGGTTTTTAGATTTGTGGTTTCATACATAGTGGTTTTCGAGAATCGTAGGTTTCAAGAACTATATAGGCATATAGAGACAAAACCATCAAAAAATAATAAACTCTACGAATAATAAATCAATGTGTACATAATCTACATATTGGCTGGTAAATTAGAAAAATATATAATTTTCATGATTTTTTTATGTCTTCAATTTGCATACAATATAGTTTCAGACAAAATGTATTCAAATCTGTATTTGCAAAAGAGTAACATCATCGTCATCTGTGCTGAGCTTATGGATAAACTTCGAAATACCACATTACTATTTTATTGCGTATGCGAGTTTCTTATATGAAAATGTATGAAACTACATATACGTAAATATGTACTGTATTGAGTAGTTATTTTTCTTTGCTCTTCATCATTATGACATTGCGGAAACTTTACAAAAGAACACAATAAAAAAATATATTTCAAGGGCAGTCTCTAGACATGATGAATCAATAAAGTTGGAACATTGAGCAATCTCATTCATATTCAATGGACCACTCCCTGCGTGTGTAAATTCTGTATTTATTAAGATCTGTGTTTAACCATTTAATTTTTTATTATTATTTGGTATATATTTTTTGTGTTTTACATTATATGTTATTTACTCAAATGTGTTTGCGTTTTTGCACTTAAATACACATATACTATATATAGTCACACAGGAACACACACACACACACACCAAATGTAGACTATATAACTTAAACAATCCCGCGTTGCTCGACTATCTATCTTGGCACGTAATCGCAGTGGCAAGCCTTTTATTATTATTGGCAATTAAGAGAATATTATCTTCTGTTTTTATGCGGCTGATTAAACTATGTCAACATACAGAGTCGCACGCACACAGACAAACATAGACGACATCCGAGTGCGGTGAGATAAGGAATAACTTCTTAATATATACTCAAACAATATATTTATAAAAAGTGTCATACGATGCATATTTAGTCGCATTATTATATATATATATATATTCTGTTCAAATACGAAAACACAAGTTAGAGTAGGTAATATATACTCGTATATTATAATAAATAGAGTATATATAGCATACATAACATAATTAAGTCATAACAATAACGAACGGAGAGAAAAGGCCACCACCCGCAAGCGATGGATGTCGCTTTAATTGAGTGTTGCCCGAGAGAAATGTCGTGTCTTTCTTAACTGTATACGTGTGTGTTCACGGCCATTTGTGTGGTCTATCTTCTTGAGGAAGTCATCAACTTCTGGCTCACGGAAATGCCCGCATGTGCTAACACTCAAAGTTTGTTTGTCTTAACAAACGCGCTCCCGAAAACAAATTAATTACTTAAACTAATGATAAAAATGAGACACTGTCTTAGCTCATTGTATTCTCTCAGCCTTGATTATGTTATTAATGAAGATGGAGGTAAGGTATAGAGTATAGAGCCTGTGTATATTTTATATGTTTTATATATATATATATTTAAACATAGAAAATTAAAGCTGAAAATCAAGATCCGGTAATCTGTGTGCGCGCCTCTTCTTATAAAATATTCTTTATTATGCGCCAGAGAAAATGGCGTTTTTCTTTTGTGTGCGCACTGCTTTATGATGTCGGTGCTTATGAACATACATACACACACACATACAAACACACTTTAGCTTATACCATTAAATCCAGAAGTTTAAGTTTACAAATGAACATAACATTTTCCAACTTAAACCCTAGTAAAAATGCACGTAAAATAAATTCCATGCACCTAAATTAAAGTTTTCCACTGCTCGCGTAATTTATATACTAAAACTTAAAGCAAACGCTTGCATATATACGAAATTGATATGAGAATGAGAATTTATTATGTGCATATTCGAGCGCACAGACACACACACACACACACACTCTATGATACAAACTCAGTGCATACGTGCGAGAAAAACAACAACATGAAAAACAAAAAAACCCACCCTATTTTACAAACATACATTTTCAATTCTCATTTTGCAGCTATTGTGATAGGATCTGGAGAAGAAGAAAAAAAAACAACGAAAACAACTCTCTTCAGTGCACCAGCATGCATGAGTGCATCGATGCACGCGGATGCACGTATTCGTATTATATATAATTATGAAAGTGACAAGTTCCATTCCGGACATATCTTGTTTTATATGCGCTTTCCGATGCAGGTTCGTGCCCAGCGCGCGTTTTATAAGGGCGGAAACTCGTAAACAAAATGATGTACACAAAGCACGCGCGTCGAGTGGATTGCGCGTGATATGGATGGGGCGCCAGCCGCGTTGGCGTCGCACTTCGTGGGAAGGATTTGGTGTTTTTAATAACAATTATAATACATTTATAATAAGGGAGTTTTCACAACAATATTTTTCGATTATTTTGATAAATTGGCGTGACCCAAAAAATATCAATCGATATTACTATTTATTTCATAACTAAAAAATAATATTAAAATTATACAGAGTTTTTTATATTACATTTTTGTTTTAGGAAATGGGAGGGTAATTGTCATAGTGAATTTTTGTATTTTTATATGTTGTTGTGTTTTTTATATGTTTTTGTATTTCTTGCATTTTAGATTGTGTTTTGGTTTGTATTTGTTTTTTTTTTTGTATTTATATATATTTTTATTTTAACATTTACAATCGATTATATATTTGAATAAAGCCATGGTCTAATTTTTGTTTTTGAATGAAGTGTAAATGAGAATGTTTTGAAGATTTTGTGGAATATTATTATAAATACGGAACGAGTAATTTAAAACAGATTTTGAGTTATGATTCGATCTTGTTGAGTTCATGTGAATTAATTGACTTTGACGTGTGTTGTACCCGTGAAGATCTTGATTTGTTTGCATTTGTTATATTGTGTCTGCATATATTATTTTTTTATTTTGTGTATAAGTAATATTTTGCTCAATTTAATAATGTCTGTAAGTTTCATGAAGGTTTGGTCATATAGAGTATTTGAAGGTGTGTCGTATGGTTTTTTTGTAATAGCTTTAACAGCTTTGTTTTGCAGTCTCTGTAATTCATTAAGCTTATATGCAGGACTGTTTGACCATATAGGTGTCAAGTAAGTAAGATGGGAGTATATGTGAGCAAAGTATATGCTTGTTAGTGTTTTTATATTTAGCGTAAATTTAATTCTATTTATAGCACCAATAATTGGTCTTAATTTAGATTTTAGTTTAGTTACGTGGTCGTTCCAATTAAAAGCGTAGTTAATAACTAAACCAAGAAAAATTGTGGAAAGCACCCAAATAATAATAAGACACTTTAAAATTAATTTTAATTTCACCAAAAAAAATATTTATTCAATATATATCACAGATTAAAAAAAAGAAATAAAATTGAATTAAAAAAATATTTATTACGTACCAGGCAAAAAGTTGTCCATTTTATTTGGCAATAAATACATTGAAGAATAAGATTTCATTTTATTAATCCCGTTTGTCCAACAATAACTCCGCCAGTCTTGGCTAAAAATATTAATTGAGAAATATTTATACTTTTTAAAATAACCTCGTTACGAAATAATTTAGAAAGATCCTATTAAAAAAACAACAAAAAATCATCAATTTTACATTTAATTTTAAGAAAATCATAGGACTTCTCGCGAAACATATAATTTTTGAGGTTTTTTCCTTATTTCAATCTTCTCGCTAAACGAACTTAATTCCAGAAAGTTTTTTTATATATGATCTACAGTTATCCCTTTTCTAGTCATATATAAAGTAGAGAAAGTATATTTTATTTTTAAATATTTCATTCAGGATTTTTTATATATCCCCTTTATTCGCTATTTCCAAGAGTTGGTTTCCTAAAGTCTGACTAAATTTCATCTCTATCCCACCAGCCATATGGTAAAATGCCGCTCACCATTAATAACGTCTCTAGCACTTGTTTATTAGAATGACCACATATAGTTCCGGGTTTTTATGGTTCCACTATTCATTTATCTACTTCATATTTTGCAATCCGTTGTGAATACACTTGAAGCGCTTGTACATCCTTGATTGCGTTTGTCCGTTATCGCAAATTTGGTTAATATTTGTGTTATCAAAAAAATATGTGCATAGAAAAAATATTTGGGTTTGTCGCCTTTCCATTTAGCGTTACGAGTATATGAAGAATTTTCTCCATTTGACAATTCCGAAAAAAAGTAATTATAAATTATGTTTTTTCTTAGACTGACTAATGACTACCTTAGAAAATCTCTAACATGTAACATGGTCAAACCAATATTTTTTTGTAAATATATTTACTAATACCATATTTTACTTTTCGAGTTTGTATGTCAAATTAATTCTCAGTGGAAATTATTAATACTTCAAAAATAGGCTCGCAGTTTGTTTTTTTTAAAAACTGGATATTCACTAAAAATTATTCTTTTTTTTATTAAATTTATAATATGTAATTATAAAATTATAGGAAATTGTACTTTTGAGGCAAAGAAAATTGCTGCATAGCTATTTTGCCAGATGCGGCACATTAAATGTGCAACAGACGTTGGACAAATGATATTGATATTATGTGCATACAAATTATGAAATACAATTCGATAAAAAAACCATTAAAGAATAGCAAAAACCAAGAATTTTAATAAACTTTTAATAAATATAACATAATATTGAAATATGTATATGCTAATATTACAAAGTATAAACGCTATTTTTGCAGAAAGTCCAAGTGGCAAAACATCATAGTAAAATAAAAGTGCCGCATTGGTTTAGAAAAAAACGGCAATTTTTTTAATAGCTATATTGATGCTATTTTCATGAAATTAAAATAGCGCATCTTACTTTTTCTTAGTTTTAGTTTTGTTCTACGTGCGGCCTTATACTGCAAAAAGAATGTGCCGCATTTTTCATTTGCGTTATTTTTAAAATGTTCAGGTTGCTGAAATAAAAGTGCCGTAGATGCCTAAATGTTTGCCTCATTTGTCTTGTGGCACATTTTGCATTTATCTTAGTCTAATTTGTCTTTTTTAATTTGTCTTTGCCTCATATGTCTTTGTCTCACAAGTACCATCACCAAAAATGTATTCAAAAAATCCTTTTTATGTTGAATTATTTGTGATATGTTTATACAAAAAACGGGGTAATATATATTGCTGATTTATTATTTTTTTAAACACTTTATTTAATGATGCTCTTATCCTTTGGGAAAAAAAATCTCGTTTTTCTTGCGGTAAATTGAAGATGGATTTAATGTTTTTTTTTGTACTTATAATGGGAATGACATTTATTTACGCTTTAGACCTTTTAGTCCCTTTACAAAGTTTGGAACGTATTTTCGATAAAATATATTTTGAAATTATTAAAATGTATAAATGGTCCTAAATTTAATATTTTTAGTGATTTTTGATATAATTTAATTACATTATTAAAAGATGTTTTGAGTCTAAAATAAAAATATTAACAGTGAAGCGTGAGGAGAACATATTTGCACGAAAATTTAAGTGGTCTTCAATAGAGTGTTTATTTAACCAATATTTATGGGGATTAGTACAAAATTCAGTTTTTTCCAAATTTCTGTTTTACAAAATTTATCTTTTTCTTGTAAACATAAATTTTTGTGAACATCATTTTTGAATCCAAAATTTGTAAACCACAATTTAAAAAAACACCGCGACAACTAAATCTAATGATCTACCCGAAATTTTAAACCTTAATTTAATGTAGTAATCCCAAGAAACCAAATGTCTGCAAATCGATTCTGCAAATCAACTCCATTTCGCCTACCGTTGCAGAAGCGTCTGCAAATGACCTGCATTTTGACTTTTGTTGTAGGTACAGACTGTAAATAACCTGCAGACGAAG
>JAAAKO020007625.1:0-19066 GCA_010015015.2 Bolitophila cinerea | reverse complement strand
GGTCAAATTGGTTCAACGAAGATCATCTATAAGCACAGCGAAGATGATTACCTACTGGAGGAAGCACAATCGGCCCACTGGATGCATCGTGCATCGAGTTGGCTCGACCTCCCCCCCAAATCTATCTATCTATCTATATACCATCAACTTATTAAATATATAATTCAAAAGCTTGTTTTGGGATCACATCAGCTATTTTTTAATAAAATCTCTATATTAGTTTTGCTTTTCTGTATTAGTTTTGCTTGCGTGTATTCTAATAATGCGGCATAATTGACCGACTCTCTGAATTAAGCTGAAACTTGGCCCATTGACTTGCTTCTTTACATTTAACCCTTTTTTGCTGGCCAAAAAAAGTTAGGGGTGGTCAAAGTTACATATACCAAGAAAAAAGAAGTTGAGAATTTATATGATTTTTTTTGGGTTTATTAATTCTCATAAAATATTTCTAAAGATTGGAATGACAATATTTAAAAAACACATGCTATATATATCCTCTTGAAACATGTTAAAATATCACATTCTTTCCTACATTCTCATGATAATGAAATTCATAGTAATTTTGAAGAGTCCTCCTACCCTATATACTTTACCTGACACCTTATTATCTTCCAATACATTTTATTTACTCATTTTAACTTTAAAACGTTTTATAATATAAATAAATAAACATAGATTTTTTTTTTTTAAATGTTATTTTCAACTTCCTTACCCGTTTTTCTATAGCTCAAAAAAACTTTCTAAAGTTTTTTTTCAGATTTTTATCCCCTAAAATAATATAGAACCTTTTTTCTATTGGAGCAACATTGGATAAGTTATTTATATAGATGCCCGTACAATTAAACTGTGTAGAAAATTTATAAATGCTATAAAAAACAGAAAAACAACTAGACCGTTGAAAAATCGAATAAAGTTTGTTTTTGAACACCCCTCTAGAGTATATACATACTTACCAATGGTAGAAAAAACCACCTGTAAACGCATGCGGCTAACGCAGTGCGGCTGACGCAAAAAGGAATGATACAAATGCGTCCAACTCTAGCGTCAGACGTTCCATAGTAAATGCACCTTAAGCCGTAAAACCTCCGTTTTTTTGTGGCGCCTCAAAAAGGATTTAGTACAGTATATAGGATTTTCTACTTACGAAACCATTTGTTCCTACAAAAGAGGTTTACTTAGTAAAGTTATAACAATATTATTTAGTGTGCAATTTAAAGACGGACTCTTTAATGAGTAAAATACTAACAAAAGTTTTATAAAAGTTGGGGGTTTTCACCAATACTTTACATATATTTTTTACTTTAAACCCTTTCAACTACATTTTGTTTTTTTTACAAACGCACAATTATTAGTAAAATGTTTATCCACCGTTTAAAAAAGATCATCTTCAACGAGTTATATTTGGAATAAAATTCACCTTGGTTTAGTATTTTTTTTTATTTGTATTTAAAAAATAATATAATAAAATATATATTTTTTAAGATTAGCTGCCTCACATTTGCACGTAATTAAATCAATACTAAATATAAATATCAATATTTTACTTTTCTCCTAATTATACTTCCTCTATAAACTCATATAAAAAACACATTATCCGTAAAAAAAATACAATAACTACCTCGTGCAAAGATCTAAATTTTTGATAACAACTCAGATATCTATGTTTCTTAAATATTGTTATTGTAATTAAATTTAATAAATGTTTTTAAAAAATGTAATCGTGATCATCATTATCTTTTTTATGTAGCTGCTTTAAATTCCATTTCTATATCTCACAAAATCATTCTTCACGAGTCCCACTCTATCGGCCAAACCGAATTTCGTGCACAATTGCTCTTGTGCGTTTCCTCTACGTTCTTACACAACGTATTAAACGTGGACTCTGCCCGAAATCCCATAATCTCACGCTCCTCGTAAATTCGATAGGTAAAAGTACTCTCGTACGTTCCGATAAAATATCTACAAGATATTCAAATGTGTCGATATTAGTAAATTAAATAAAAAAGCACAGTTCTGTCGACGGCGAGTTTTACCTTGCTTTTGAGCAGATGATTTGATCTACGATAGCAATACCACCGTCTTTAAGAGATTGCCTCTCATTGTCTGACGCCGGTGAGAATCGATGCACCTTAAGACGTGGCATGTGTGCCTTCAAGTCTTTGAATTCTATTTAATAAGTGTTTTATAATTATAAATCATTTAAATAGATTATGAATTGTTTTATGTTACCTTGCTTCGAGCAGTCACTTGAAATGAAGACTTCCTTGAGATGTAATTCTTTTGCTTGAATTTTTATTTGGTGTGCAGCAGAACGCAATGACGGCGTAGTTTTCTCTCGACCATACAAAAAATCTCCTCGTCGTATATGAGCGCACAAGTATTCTCCTCCACGAACTCCTGTACGTCTCTAAAATGTTAAATTGAAATATGTGCAATTCTTTCTCTATATATATTTATATTAATTAAAAAGTACCTTCTCATCACGCCAATTTTTAGGCCTTACAATACCATCTTTTGTGTCTGTTGCATTAAACACACGCTTACGATACTGGTTTGCGTAGGCCTCAAGCGCCGCATTAAATCTCATCGATCTACGTGCTCGCCAAAACTCTGCATTTCCCCAGTGATCATGTAATACGGTCTCTGCATTTAGAATCAACACCGAGTAAGGTCTCTGCAAAATGCTTTAGAACCTTCAACTATTTCACAGAGTTTCTTATAAAACGATCAATCAAAAACACTAACAACTTACCTAGGTTTAAATGAATTCAGCAGTCCGTGTAGTTTTCGAGCACTGCCTTGAAACCGAACGACACTGCTTCTCTGGATAGTAACATTCGCATAGCCAAGATAGCCATTTCGAGGTGAATCTGATTTCATGTTTCGAACCACCTCGAATTTATCATTAAACACGCCGTTGTCAAACATTTCGTCAAAGTGTCGCAAGGCAAGGACATCATCAATACTACTGCTGGCAGTGGATCGAGTCACTTCAAAGAACTCCCAGAGATCAATGACCGGCACAAATGCGCGCATACTGTTCAAATCAAAGAAGTGATTCCAAAAAACTGTCCTCTGGTCTGTACTTGAGCTCTGCCAGTGATACAGTCTATGGAATGGTGGCAGCACTAGTGTTGCATCTGCGTAGCCTTTCTGTGTGCGGAGATACTTTACAAAGACGGCTAATCGAATGTAGACGTCTCGCCGTAAATTGAAACCCTCCGATGGATTTACATCGTACAGAATGTAGACCGGAACCGGTTGGATAGCTCTGTCTACTGCTATGCGGGAGCATGTTGTGGTGGTGACAAAGACCTCGAAAGCCGCGCATTGTTCTTGGGGATATTCAAAAGCATACGTTTGTGTGTTGTTACTGGCAAGAAAAAAAGCAGCAAAAATGGCAGCTAAGACAATGAATTAAAAAAGGAAATTTAGTTTTTTGATAAATTTGAATAAATTTATTTTAAACTACCATTTAAAAGCATTATATAATCCGTATTCTATTTAACTGTTTTGGTTTTGTAATTTGTAAACATATTTTTGTAAATTTTGACATTTAAAAAGTAAACATCCGTGAGGTTAGTTGCAGTTGCACGGCACACTACGACAGTACACTGTAAATATATATCGCCTAAGGAACAAGATTGCGTTCACGAGTTATGTTTTATATGCGTGGCGGGAACATTTAAACAAACATCAAAATTTCATATTTTTATAATTCTTTATTTATATATTTTATTTGTATTTGTAAATGTATATATTATCAGTAAACGCTTTAACAATGTAAAGGGGTTTTTGTATAAGATAACTAAGTTAACTAAGATAACTAGAGGCGTTTATGTTATTGCTGTTGTGTTATCGGAATAGCAGTAATCAAAAAAGTCAATCTCAAAATGTTTTTTTTTAATTAAAATTAAATGATCTTTATAGTTATTCCGATGTACGCCT
Source organism: Bolitophila cinerea (assembly GCA_010015015.2). Taxonomy (NCBI): domain Eukaryota; kingdom Metazoa; phylum Arthropoda; class Insecta; order Diptera; family Mycetophilidae; genus Bolitophila; species Bolitophila cinerea. The sequence continues at coordinate 15,118 of JAAAKO020007625.1, read as the reverse complement.
TTAAAAGATTAGGGTGATTGCAGTGCTGGGATTAGTGTGTTTTAAAATTGTAAATGATTGTGAGTAAAAAAAGTTGTATAAGTATTTTTTTTATAATATTATAAATTGTGAGCTATATAATTATGTACACGCAACTCACTACTTACTACTATTTTAAAAATTGTATATTAATTATTTATAACACACACGAATTTGTTTAACAGTTTATATGTAAATTTAAAATGTGCTAAATGTGTCAAAAAATGGTCAAGTTATTTTTTATTTTGGTTGTATTTAGTTATTTATGTTAAGATTTCTTCCTTATACATATTTTTACTAGTGCAGCGAGCATTTTCTTTGCTTTCTAATATATAGTAACAGAGTGCTTTCATTTTTTTTAACTCTCTACACATAACCCAACTTTTTCTCGAAATCTGTGCAAACTGCGGAAGAGAGATGAATAACTAATTTTAAATGAGTGTAGCTCATTTTAACAATATCACTTAGTTTAAATCTTTTAAATCAATAAACTAGTAGTTATAGCTATGTTCTTTTTTATTTATAATGCAATAGTTTTTTTTATTATATAGTCATGATTATATTTTTATGAATGCAATAATGGCTGGTTGTATGTGTTTTAGTGACTTTATATATATATATATGTGTGCATAACGAATGCATATTATTATTATATAAATATGAATATTACATTTAATATTTTATTTGTATTTAAATAGTGCTTCTTATTAAATTGCGTAAAAAATCAGTCTCAGTACAGGCCGCGTCCATCCATTTGTTTGTGTAAGTGTATGTGTATGTTTTGAATGTTTATTTACTACGGCGATTTTTTTTATGTAAATATTTTTGATTCTCAAGAAGTGGGCCCGCAAATAAAATGCATATTTTTGTTAATAATATATTTATAAGTATGTGTGTGTGTGTGTGTTTGTGTAATGTGTTTGACTTATTCGCTATTTTAAATATTTGCAAAATGTACACTTAAAAAAACGTTGATTTTGTTTAAAAATTACGCTTGTGTCTTTTTTGATCATATCATTTTTATATATTTAAATTTTTATATAAAGATTGTTAGATGTTTGCATTATTTCCACAAATATTTAGATACTCTCAATTCCATAAGTGTTCGTGTTTTTTTTTACTTTTTATTGATTCATCCTAGGTTGCATTCGAACAGCCGAATTTTAACATTGGATAAGAATTATTATTATTGTTTTCTAAAAATGACGTTTAACACGTAGTGACACCCTAATAAGTAATTTAAGTTTAAAAATGCCCACCTATAGCACATTGTTTTAAGTTTATCTCAAAGAGATTAATAAAGTGATAGAGTTATTTATTTTTTGTTCAAATTTGACTGATAAACTATGAAGCAGCAAAATGTGGTAGTATTAGTGTAGATTTAAAAATGCTAGTCCGACAGAGCGGAACCAAGCGCTGTTTGCTTGAGGCACAAGTCACAAATGTACTCTTTTGAAAATACTCACAATTGAAACTGACATTGAGTTGAATTGGCTTCATGTTTATTTCTAATGCTATCTCTTTATTAACCTCTTTGGTTTATTCATTTAATTCGGTCATATGGTAACACTAAAATTATGGTGAGGATTTCATTATTATTTGTCTCTACATTTGAATTAAGCTGGGTTTTAATTGTGAAACACTGCTGCCAAGCAATTCAAGCACTGACATGCTGAAAGAGATAATATTCACAATACGTTAGATAGATACTAAACGTATGCGAAGATATTTTTGTCCAGCAAAGAGCGTACTTTCAACGTTTCTCTGAGTACTGAAGTTGCTGGCAACTATGTATGTTTCTCTCGCACTTGATTTCAATCTGTATTTCTATCTTGTTTCCACTTGCTGGTAAACGAATGTTTCAAAATTAAAATCCAGCTTAAAATAACTGAATGAAAATGGTGTTACCACTTGACAAAATTCATAAATTCCCACAAACAACCGTAATCTATTATTTCTATTATCATATTTGCTGTGTTATCTATAGAATGTGCTTTTTCGTTGTCTATAAATTCCATTCTGTGTTCACATTATTTGAGCATATGCCAATAATTTAGATTATTACTAATTTAGAATATTTAACTTTGCGTTTTCATGTGAACTTTCGTCAAAGAATTATATTATATTTCTGCGAACAGCGAGATTGTCAAGCCTAAAATGTTTATATCTAATTTAGTATTTGCACTATATGTACATTGTACATATTTATTTTAAGATTAAAGATTATTGATTTATCTATTTTATTTATATAATATTATGTTTATTTGTATCAGTGCGTGACATATATAATGTTTTAGTTGTATTTTATTTTATACAAATGTATAGGACGAAATGTAGAGGCGAAATTTTTATGGTATTTGTGTAAATGTCATTTTTTGACTAGTTATTTAACCTCAAAATTAAAATATAAATTGTCTAATGTATGAATAACCTTAAAACTTTGAAAGCCACACATAAAAACAATTCAAAGGAAAACTATTTGTATTACCATAAAATAAAATACGCGTTGATGTTAATTTTGAAAGATATTAACCACTTTAAGAAAATTATATTTAACCGTGTGGCAATTGTTTTGATTCAAACGATAAATGTAATTTATTTGAATCATAACCTCAATTTAACACAAAATTATGTGTTACAAAATTCAGTTTTTAATATTTCTGAATTACAAAATTCAATATTTTAGTATTCAAAATTCAAAATTGAGTTGGTTTTTTGTGAACGAAATTTTAAATTTAATTTAATATTGATTTTTTAAAATTCTGCATTACAAAATTCTTAAATAAAAACTATATTGATTTTGTATAAATATACGCAGGCTTGCGTTGGTTATTGGTTAACCTAATTTTGTTATCCAAAATTTTGATAAAATAAAACAAAAGAGCAGATTTTTGTACTGATCCCAGAATTTTGCAAAAACGGAAGTAAAAAAAAACAATTGTACACAATTCTGTATAACATAAAATCAGTTTTCAAGCTTCTAGTATACAAAATTCTGATTTTTTTTTTTTTAATTTATAAAAAACACTCATTTTTGAATTTAGAATTTTGAAAAATTGAACTTTGTTAAACAGAATTTTGTACAAATCATTGATTCCTAATCCAAAAAAACAAACCAAAATTTTATATTCATTAAATTATATAATTTTTATGTAAAATTGGTTAAAAACAAATACAAAAATCGACATACTTGTATTTGATGGTGATTGTGATCACAGCTTTAACTTTAATATTATCAAAACCATAACCCCTTTTTGCGTGATGATCATTGCAGAAATAGAAAAACAACAAAACTAAATAATCTAAACTTGGAAATATGTTTTTTTAGAGGTTATGTCTTCGAATTAATAACTATATTTTGATCTGGCAGAGCTATATATTATACATCATTTTGTCCAACAAGACGGTAAGATTAAATTATGGATCTAAAATAGAGATAGATAGTTATAGTAGTGTATTGCTTCAGTTAATCACATTGTGGTCATATATTTTAGGTTAACTATAAATGCTATATATATATATATAATAGTAGTTGCGGTAGTAGATAGTATATTGGAGTAGTTTAAAACGTGGTAATACGCTCTAGGGTAATTGGAGAGAACGCATTAACTAATGCTAATCGTTTACTATATATGGTTATCGATAGTTCATCGTGATACAAATATCGATAATCGAGATATTAGAATTTGAATCGAAAACTAATAACGATACTATATTAATTTTAAAATCATTTGACACAACGATTGAACTTTTGTCAAATGTTAAAAAAAATAAAGATTATGCTTAAGTTATCATCACCATATCATAAACTTGCCACGATTCGAGATCGCTATCAAAATTTTAAATTTTATATACATGTTTGTCTGGTCTAATCACTGTTAATGTCGCCGTGAACAAGCGCAACCGTTCGATCACGCGATCTCCACGGCATGTTACTAGAATAAGAGGCCGCCACACGTTTCTGGCGACCGGCAGCCTTGTACGCAGCAGTGGCTTTCACCGGTGACCGAAGCAGAGGGGACGTAACGCCAGGCGAGTCACGGTCATCGCCGCTTGCATCGTCATCCGGACAACTGTCCAACGGTGACTGATTGTTGCTTTCGCGCCTTTTTATGGACTGCTCCAAACGGCGCAAGAATCTAATGTCAAGCATATTAAACCAATTTTAAATCTATTCTTCTGTAAATATAAATAATAAGATTTACCTTATTTGATTGCCGATTGCGCGCAGACGTCCTATTTTTTTGTTTGGTCTGATTTCGTCATTTTTCGATTTCGGCAAAATGTGTGAGGTTAGTTCCTGTGTGTTTAAATTAATTGTTCTTAAAATGATCATGCTCTAAAGGTCACACACATCTAAATCTGGACTATTTGTTTTACGCTATTTTAAATTTGACTGACTTGTAAGGTCTGATTGAATAGATAAAGTATTCCTAATGGTGAAAGACTCCTTATATTGTAAATATATATAATTATATGTGAACTATTAAAAACTTTATTATGTTATCTAGAGTTGCTGGTGGATGATATAAAGCTATCCTAAATAAAACATTTACAGTCATAATTTTATAATTATTATTTACAAATAAAGTCCTTCGGCCCTTTTTAAGGTTATGCTTTCTGTATTGTACATTGTGAATATTTTTATTCATTCTTTTACGTTCAGGTTTATATTCTTATTTCGTTTAATCATTTTGAATGCAGACATACAAGAACTTTAAATAAACGATTCTACGTTTAACAACAAATGTATATTCCCTGATCTATTAACACCACAAATATAAACTAATATATAAAAAGCGATAAATTATGTAGACAAAAACAGTGGCTCACAAACATTTTTAGTAATTTCCATTTCTTGATGGAAAAAATGTGATTAAAAAACATGCCAAATTAAATCATATTTAGGATTTAAGCTGTGTTCTTGTACCTCATCGCCGTTTAAGCCTGTCACGGAGTCACTAAAATGCTGTGGCGACGACGTCGAATTTCGTAATGGCGAAATGATAATATCTGGCGGGGGAACTGTAATTGTGAATGATATTTAAATTATTGTGAATTGTATTTACAAGATATAAATTACCCTTAGGCAATCGTTGCTGCAGTGATGCCCTAGTCGGAGCAGCAATACTTTCGGATGACGATGAACTGGTAACGTGCCTGGGCGCAGATCTTCTCTTTGGACTCTTTCGAGCTGTCGATATCGGAGAGTGGTGGTGGTGATGATGCATTTTTGAGGTTAAGTGATGACCACCGTACTTGCTAGTGTAGCCCTCCTTGTTTGGTATTTCTAGTTGTAGCGTTGGTTTGGTCGGCGATTGAGAGAGACCTGGAATTGCAATTGTTTTTTTAAATGTAATATGGAATCTTTGTCATAATGCTCTATGAATCAGGATCAATACCTGACCGCGATGACTTCCGATCCTTTCGCTTCATGCTGCTCTTTTTACTGTGATGCGTTGTTGTGTTGTAACCCTTTCCATCGGATGAAGGGAAATCGTACAGACCATCTGAGTCCGTGAACGGCAGCTGCTGATCCTTGCGGCCGTAAAATAACGGAGAAAATCTTCCGATACTGTTTGTTCGTTCACTAAATGAAAATTATGCATAACATTGATTTAAAATGTAATTTTATATGCAATATACTAACCTAAGAGGACTCTCCGATCGGGAGGACATCGGTGAGATTCCCTTCTCGCCGCTACCCTCGCTTTGGATCACAATCATCGGAAGTTGAAGCTGTGCCATCACAACGGGCTCCTCGAGCAGCAAACTATGTCCACTGTCCAGCATCTCCTTACTTATGAATATCTCTAGCTCTTTGGCACTGCGAATCTCACCATCTTCGATCTTTTCATCCAGGTGATCCGTACCGATGCCCTCGTCGTTTGACTCTAGCAGGACGTCATCGGACAGTGTTTCCGAGTCAGAGCAGGATCGAGTTCTTTGACGCATTTCGGCGCATGTTCCATTTTCATGGCTACCTGTGCCAGCAACCGTCTCTACTTTCTGGCAACTCTTCAGGCCACCCGCCTGGCGGCGTATCCCGAAGACGGCGTGAAGTGGTAGATGTGATCCCGAGCCTAAACGCACAAAAATAGGATTTTTATACTATAGACTTTGTCATCTTTTATTTAAGTGCAAAAAGTGAGTTTTTGATATGATTGAATAAAATGGAAAGAGGAGTGAGAATGATGAGAGAATGAAGTAATTGAAAATGAGTGATTGAATGAAAGAGCGAATAAGTGAATAATATCATAAAATTGTGAGTTATGGAATGAGTGTGTGAAGGAGTAAGTGAGTAATGACTAATGATAGAGTCATTGAGTGAGTGAGATAGTGAATGGTAGTAGTGATTTATAAGTAAGAGATTGATTAAATAGTTATAGTTTTTAAATAAACATTTATGACTGAGTAAATAGTTAGGGAGTGAGCTTGAGATTGATAGAATGAATGAGTCAGTTAGTGAATAAATGAGAGATTTATAAAATATAATGTGCAGAATGAAATAAAATACATAAAAAATAATCTCCGCTTAGAAACGTTGTCGCTGCTCACCTGTTCCCGGATCCTCCATTTCACTGGGACACAGTGGATTGCTTGATCCACATCGACTCGGTCCCGGACTAGCCATGCTCGAGTAGCCCGACGAACTGAGATTACTGTCCGATGTGGTGCGACTGCCCCTTGTGCATATCGAGAACGGACTTAAGTAGCACATGCCGCTACTTGGCACCATCAGTAGATTACTGTTGTTGCTCTTGTTGTGTGTGGCCGGTGACAGAGTGTCAGCATCCGAGTCGAGTTCACTCATATTAGCGGTTACCGTGATCATGGGCGGTATAAATGGCAAATCCAGCGAAGCTGGTTTGTCGGAGCTCTTGAGTTGTTGACTATAGATTAAAAAAAGAACTTATTATTTGCTGCGCATGCTATATGGCTATCGGAATAATCTACCGTCTTTGCTGGCTACTGTTTGGCCCAAAAAAGTTCGTCTCGCCAACGCTTTGACGGTGCGGCGGTGGTGATCCAGGATGCATCACCGGCAGGCGTTCGCGAGTTGGACTCGGCTGTTCTACCACCAGCTGAGGTATTATTAGCTGGGTGGGACGATTGGGTGAACGTTGTTCCGGCGTCGGTGGATCGATGTCGATCGAGATCTGGATGGACGGTGGTGGTAGCAGTTGCAAGCGGTTCATTTTTGTGTTGCGATTAGGCAATCCGGTGATGTTGTCCTGCGAGTCACAAGCATGTATGCTTACCGTTGCTTGCTGTTTTTAAAAGGAAAAATTTAGGATTTAAAGGTGATTTTTAATTAGCTATGTACATAGAATTAACTTACGCCGTACTGGTCGATGCTTATGTTCTCGTCATCATCGCTGAAGCTCGTCGAGATATTGTGCCTCGAGGTGGTGAATCGAGTGTACCGCTGAGGTCTTCCCATGACAGGTGTCAGAGCTGGTGACGGCATTGGCGTTGGCATTTCACGAATTGGGGACAGACACTTGTTGATGTTGCTGGGCAGCTCCAGTAGAATTGAAGGTGGATTAAGGTAGTTCGACGATGAGCCTGCACAAGATTTCTGGGCGTTCAGAAGGTCCAGTACAGGCACCTCAATTGTGTTCGGCTGATGGTGTCGATAGTAGACTGGAGAGTCCGGGGCACCGCTGACACCACTGGCAAAACTGATCGGCGTGTGTAGCGATGATGAAGAGGACTCATCGTCGCCAGGATTGTCGTCCTGTGGACTGCACACGGTGGGCGTGGAGCAAGCGGACATTGCTCGTGAGGCCGGACCTTGAGCCGTTGCCACAGTGGACGAGGCAAAATTTCGAAACATGGCCAGTATTGAATCGGCACTAGAAACTTTAGGGCGAAGTCGCTTATTGTATCTGTTTTCTAGGTCCTGGAGCATTAGATCAGAACTTGTCAATGAATCACTACCTTGATTTGATGAGGTGCTGTGCGGCGAGCGTATGTCGTTTGCGCACGGTGATGGCGGCACGGAGTGCGCACGTGGTACCAGACCGGAAACGTGCAAGCTCTGCCCGGAACCGTTATGCGTACCCTGTGTGTATTTATAACGAGAAAGCACATTATATTGGATGTGACAATAATATTTATAAACTTACGTCAGAGCCTGAGCTCATTTCTGCAGATACCTTATTCAGGAGACGTGCAAAGTGGACCTTCTTTTCAAATTTATCACAAAGCGGAATCCCTGATGCTGATGTAGAAGCTGACGGTTCGGAAAATGTGGTCTCCTTTACATCACTTTCGGAGGATTCTGCTGCAGAAGGCTTCAGACGGTTTTCGGACAAATGGATCAAATCGTCCAAACTCATCTGCTCATATAAGATATATTATATATATATATTTTTTAAAATAGCAATTCCCTTACCTTAGCGCGTTGCGAATTCGGTGCTGGCGAGACGAGCTGCTGCAGAATTAGCTTCTTCTCGGCTGCACTTTTCTTGGAGGGTGTAGAATTGTTGCGTTTTTTTCTCGGTGACGGTGTGCCTAAAATTCGGATTTATATAAATAAAATTTGATTCAATTTCAAATACAGTTGAATTTGGATTATCTACAAAACAGTGTGGAAATATTGTTTAAGGTCTATACACTGTTAAACAGAAATAATAAAATAGTCACTAATTGAAATATCTAATAAATACTTCCGTTTAATCCGCTGATGGTACACACATATTTATATTAACATTTTTGGTCTTTACGTATAACATTTAAATGGGATCTCATGCAAAAGCAGTTTATTACACACATTTAATAATTTTTATGGCACACAGAGGAATTTAAAAAAAAACATAATTCAACTTGAGGTTAAAGACCCCAACAAAGCAGGGTTGGTTTACAGTGTACATGTCTAATAATATGGTGGGTAAAGTATTTATTTGGTTTTCAATTAATTATAAACTATATAATAACATTAATAATATAAGTGCAGTTTGCCTACCAGCAGCCACTCACATAAGGTACAGTACAGATATAGAGACAGAGACAGAGATATATGGAATATAAGAAAGATAGATAGATATAATGAGAGTGATCAATAGAGAGAGAGGGTGTTGATGAAAGTCGAAATACAATATATAATTTTAAATCAAAATTAATTCGATATGAATGAATATTTAATCGCATTTTTTACACAGTAGAGTTTTTTATTGTTAGCTTTTAACAAGTTTTTATTGTTTTGGTATTGGTAATAGATAAATAGACATTTAGACATTTTTTTTGGGTGACAGGTAGATTTAGTTTTTGTATGAAATATCAAAATAATTATGATTTATATTTTTTGTATAATGACAGATACAATAATTTGGCAATGTTTTTGTACTATTGGCTGTTTTTCATATGGTTAAATAGTGCAAAAATTACACAATTTTCTTTTAAGTTATGGATTTAGATGTGCATTGTGCATGTGCATTGTGCATAATGTGCAATATGAAAATATAGATAGTGCATTTTGTTAAATACATATTTGGAACATACATACAAATTGAGAGCTGATTATTGTTTTATTCACTTAGTATCATTAGTATCATTCTTTTAGCACATTATTTAAATATATATTGAATAATGCAAGAATTTCGTATACTATAGACTGTTATTTTTTAGCGGGGATACTAAAAGCTAAGAGCCTAATTATCCTTTTCCTATTATTTTGCATAAAAATTTAGAAATTGATTCTAGACTTATTTGCGATCCAAAGCATATCGTTGGTTTAAAAAAAAACTGTTTTATCTATTTCTACAATAAAAGTACTTTTGTTTTTTTATGTGGACTTCTGATTTGAGACCGAAAAAAAATATTAAAAATTATGAAAAGTTTTTTTTTCTTGAGCATTATGGGTTCACATAAGACTCTAAGTTATATAATCTAATCTGATGCGATAAAGTTGTCGCAGCATGACAGCAAAAAAGGTAATTAACAGTTGTATGGAACTAGGAAGAAAATGCTATTTTCTTCTAGTTATGTCTTTAGAAAATTAGTTTATTAGCAGTTGTAATTCAATTAACAAATTTCCAACGGCATTTGCATAAACCTAGTTGTGAAACGGTTGCAAAATTCCGCACAATATAAATTAGTTATAATTTGGTGTAATACAGGATATTTATAGCCTAGATGCATAAACCTATTTGTGCGACGGTTGCAAAAATCCACTCAATGTATCAAACATATGATCTTATGATTCGATAAAGATTTACCTGAGAACACGTCGACCTTAATAGATAAATCATGTTGGCAGTAACTATACTATTGAATTGACGGTATATACGCTTTTGATGATTGGAACTTCCTTTTTAAAAAATGACATTTCACATTTATGTGAAATTTTAAAAAAAATTGCAGTAATAGTTTGCAACAACGAGTATGGCGCAAATTAAGTTCAAAAAAATCTTTGCAAAAATACATTGCAACAATCGATATACACCCGACTGATTTAAATTTGATGCATCAGCTTTTTACAACTTGTTGACAAAACCTTGGGAAAACATAGTTCCCTTCCCTTCCTTTAATTCCCCATTTACTCTCAGCTAAAAAAGGACAAATAATCTCTATAATAACTCCGCAAGCTGGCTAGCAAGTCTTAAACAAACTGTTCTATACGAAATAAAATTCGATTATGATAGACTCTCTAAAAAATCAATGTTTATATATATTCTTGAGTAAACTGCCACTTTCTAAATTGCGACAGAAAAGATGATAAAAAATAAGAATACTTAAAGGATGTTTGTAAATTTTGTCCAGGTCAACACTTGACCAAAATATGCATTCAAAAGATGCATTGACCATATGTCCATTGTAAATTCAAAGCATCGTCCAATTGGTAAAAAGTCCATTTAGCCACAAATTGACATCGATGAGCAATTTTCATCGATTTCTGCAATTTAACACTCAAAACATTCAAAATAGTTTTTACGTTTTCAATGTTTTTAATTTTTTCTTAGTTTTTAAATTATTTTAATTTTTGAATGTAGTGTTTGGATATAAATTCAAATGTACTTCGATCTACCGAATGATGACGATTGATGAATATTGGCCGACATCACTATAAAACAATTATTGTTTTGGCATTTAGTAGAAGGTGCTCTTATAACAAAAAAAAAAACGAAAAAGGGGAGGAAAAGGAGTACAAATACTCCGATTGGAGTACTTCGGCATATATGAATTTAAACATTTTTTTGAAATGTTCTAAAAAAATCCTCAAAAGTAGCCGAAATTAATCTTAGGTAATGGAGTCTCTATGCCCGTTTATAATTTTTATAAAATCATTTTTCAGAATCTCCTTTAAATGTGCTATATGCTAAAATAATTCAAATATTATTTTATTAAAAAAACAGCATTTACACTCACACACTCATACTCACTTATACTGTGCAATATCAAAAATACCATAATGAAAGCTCTTTCTAAATCTGGCATTATTATTTTTTTGTGCAGATAGTTTTGTTATTTTAAAATTATATTTTAAATTTTATATATTTTTGTGCTGGCCACATGGATCAAGCAGGTGCCTATAGGTTAGTCTTGAGGAAAACAATAATCGTGTGGTTGCAAGCAGCAGCTTGGCGTTATAGGTTGTATTAGCTACACAACAACGGTTTGAGCATTGAGTGCTGGCAACACCAAAACTCAGAATTTATACACCCTACAAAGCACACGGCGTCCGTTACACTGCTGCACACCGAAACGCTCAAAATCTCTATTATATACAGGTAGTTATAGAATATAATTATTACGTTGTTTATATATATTATAGTATAGAGTATGAGAAAAAATATAGGGTAGTGGGTTTTAGGGGGGCGGGCGAGCGTGAGGGGTGAGAGAGTTAGTGTAATATTAATGCATAATATAATATTGTGGTGTAGAACAGATGCTCAGGTTTTTTTTAAGGACTTGTTCTTGGCTTTTTTTCTGTCTGTCTTACGTCGAGGAGGGGGCCGCAATAAATCGTCGAGCGAAAATGTTCGGGCGGTAGCCCCTCCGGGCGGTTGGGGGCTGCTGAGGCTCAAAATAGATGGTTTTCGTATACCCAGTCGCCCAAAAATGGTGCGTGGAGCGCCGGGCGTCGTCACCGTGGACTGTGGAACGGAATTGGTGAACTGCAACTGTTCACGCAGCGACTGATGATGATGGTGTCCGTGCATCTGTCCGGGGGCTATAGATAAATGGACAATTATTGGTTTTATGAGTAACCAGATCCTCATATAAATGTGTGTATATACGTACGTCTGTTCCGTTCTGCCTCTTCGGCAAGAAGTTTCTCGATCTTCTCGGGGAAGTGTCGCTTGGCACACCACACCAGTCCGATGACGGCCAGCACAACGAACACTGTGATCAAACCCAACCAGAATGGCTCCTGTAGCATACGTTCCGATAGAGGCTTATACGGAATGTGGACCATACGGCGTTCGCAGCGTTCACCTTCCCACCAAGCGTAGCATCTGTAATGGAATTGATAATTATTAAGCTACATCAAAATACCCATAATCAGGTTTAATGTTTATAGATCTGACCTGCACAAGAATCCTCCGTCCTTGTCGAAACACTCCCCGCGACCCTCGCATGGCTTCTCTGCACACGGTTTCTGACGTTGGTCACACGTGCGTCCCACATATCCATGCTGGCATCGGCACTGTTCACACCGAAGGATAGTTTTAATGTAATTGTTATTATTTCTTCGTTATATGGTGCCATATATTTTTACCTTGAATCCGCTAGTGGTTAGCTCACACTTTCCGAAGAGGCAAGGCTCAATCTCGCACATGTTCAGGGCACAGAATCTACGATTGGAAATGCGATTAACGGTGAGACGTATTTATATACATATTAAAATTCTGAAATTAAGTTACCTGCCCGTAAAATGTCCAGCACACTGGCATTTCCGGATCAAGCCGTTCGACACACACTTTCCGCCAAATTGACATGGATTCGGTGTGCACGATTCCACCTCATCATCCCCGGAAGCCAGTTTAAATTTATAGTTTATGTCTGTATATAACGACAGTGTCCGATTAGCATATAATCTATTTATAATGATAACAACGGTGCGGTGTGTGGTTCCGGCAGGAGCGATGCACAGCATCAGTTATATATATATATTATATATTACCTGGTTGAGTACGCACGGTGGCATTCAGACGTACCGCTCCCCATGACCCGGACGCAGCTGTGATCTGACGAATGTGCAATGTGTTCAGATATGAGGTAATGTGTATCGGCGAGGAGGGCTGGAGCAGCGCATCGATTTGCGGCGTCATCTCGTCAGCGGAATTAGTAATTGTGCCTACATCCGATGACGCGGGAATTTCACAGAGATGCCAGAACGTTCCGTTTTTGTCGGCATAGTTGTCGTAAACCTAAACGTATATATATATAGATTAAAGTTTATGAGTGTGTGGAAAAACAAGAATGTATAGATTCGAGGTGAATACATTTATATATTATAGTGACATTTACCATTTCTAGAATATAAATGTGGAACACAATGTTGCAAAAGGGAATTGCAGAATACTATACTGTTTATTAGTTTGAGAATAATAACTGAAATACGTTTTTGCTATGTCAAGACTTCTAAGAATTCACGAAAGAGCGTCAGCATTCCAAGAACAAATTCTGCTCGTCGCTTGGTGTTTCTAATCATTCTACTGCGTTTATAAAGGTATATATAGAGAGTGCACATCGAATGCGCAATTTTCTTGGTATTCTACTTATTCATCTTGGTATTGTGGCTTTCTCTTAGGATATAAGAAATGCATGCATCATGAATGACTTTAAAAGAATTTATAGCTATATGAATTTAATTTACGTAACATTTTGAAAATCTATTTTTAAGTGTGGTTATTTAGTTGAAATTTAATAGATCATTTTTAAAGAAAAAGTATATAAAGGTTTAAATGTTGTATACAGATTACGTGCTTGTTTTTTTAGCTTAAAATGCAATCCTTAAAACAATAAAAAAATATTGGACTTTCTTTAAATACATTTTAAATCTTTTAAATTGATTTTTGTGTATATTTCCATTTTACATATTCATACTCGTTTTTTGCATAGTGACAATAATGCACTTAAAAAGAATGCATTTGAAAAGAATGAACTTGAGAAGAATTAACACTTGGCTGTACAATAGGTATACATCCTGCACAATAAATTTTGGTGAGATAAATAAACTTGCTTGAAATCACTGTTTTGATCATAAAATCGTGTTCAAATTGATTCGGTTCAAAAGATATTCTCACTTCTGAAAAGTATTCAAAAAAGTAAAAAATATATTTATGTATTTGCAAAAAATGTGAAATTGTTCAATGTCTTTTGATTTTTTTTGAAACTCGATAATCAATTAGTATTTTACACGGAAAAAATCAGATGTTCATTTTCATGATATTTTTCGTCTTGCGATTTGTATTGGTATCTTAAATAAATTAAAATGAAAAGCATAAACAAGCAAAATAAAAAAAAATTAAGGTGTAGATATCTTTTTTAACTAAAATTAACCTAATCAGTTATAAATTTAATTTGTTAAAACTATAATTTTAACAAAAAAAATATAGCTGTTTGTTATTATTTTTTAAGAAGGATTCCATTATATATATATTTTTTAAACTATAAAATTAAACCTTACCAAATAGTAAAAGAAAATCCTGATTTGATTGATTGTGTATGATTTTTGATTGATTGTGTATGATTTGTTTGATAATACTATTTGGTATATTTTGAATTATTATTTTGTATAATTAGAGATTTAGCTTTAATTTGTTTTTAACCATGAAATTTAGTAATATTGAATGCCGTGTTTTTTTGTTGGAATATATTTTGGACTGCTAGTGCTATAAAAAAATTGCCCCTCAGTGAGTGAGTTTTTTTAGGATTGAAATATATTATTCATAATTATAATAAAAGTATAAAAAAATGGTACAAAAAAATTTGAAGGTTTTCTTAAGTCTTTTGGACTTTTCCGTAGAACTTCACGTCTCAAGTAGTACTTAACGCTTTTCAAAAGTCAATTTATAACTCAAATGTCTCTATATCAATGTCACCTATCACCTTACGCATGAAGATGCATGACTCTAATACGCCATTA
>JAAAKO020007614.1:0-19067 GCA_010015015.2 Bolitophila cinerea | reverse complement strand
TTCACCACGAGAATGCACCGACTCAATCGTTTATAATTGTAGTGGCTAATTTGCAAGTTTTGCGCTACGAATTGCTGTTCCAACAACCTGTCGATTTCAAAATATAAAAAAAAATCTGTCTGGAAAATAATAAAACAAACGATGGTATCGCTAAAACATAGTCCTATTTTGCAGAACTTCCGAATTCATATTATTTAGATGGGTTAATAAAGTTGGAAAATCGCTTAAAACATCTTCATTTTAAAGTTTGGTCATTATAAAATAGTCCTCGTATTAGTTTTTACCTTTTTTCCGTTTACGATTATTTTGAACCCTTTAGCTACTTCCATCTCCAGCAGCACCGTAGTTTTAGTTATAAAAACTATAATTTGGGGTAAAATCTAATGTTTAAAAAAATTGTACGATACATTTTTTTATTTCAATTTTTATACATACTTAAAATTACCATAAAAGAGGATGGCTATTTGATCACCATACAAATTTTGTACGCAGTGATTAATGTGCAAAACTGTAAATTCTTGCGTTTTTAGTTTAACGTTTAACGTTTCCGCTCAAAATTTTGCAATCAATTTAACTTTTTTATAATGAGGTACCCCATAAACAATATGAAAGTTAGTGGAGTAATATTTTTTAAAATTAGCAGCACAAACAAAATTCTGAGAATTTAAAATTATTAGGCCCGTAAGTAGTCTTAAAATTAAATTAACAGTCAGTATATTTTATTGTATTTTATAGGCTTTTAATTTAGATCACACCATTACACCATAAAATTTAATATTGGCCAACAAATAAAATGAAAATATACCATCCAATAATATGTTTTGTTTACCTAAAACATTTATAATGTGCTTAACGACAGAAACAGGAACAACTCGAGAAATGTAAAACCTCACTATGATATTAAAATAAAACACGTTCCTGTCGTTTTTGCGTGGCAAAAATGAGCAAAAAATATAAACTCAATACGGAAGAGGAAGAAACGTATTATATTTAATATTCTGTTTAATTCAGCTACATTAGAATAACGTTTTGATTCAAAATCGCCGGTATAACTTTTATTAACGGTAAAATTTGTATATAACAAGAGATTATCAAAAATAAATCCTTACACTTCAAACTTATATATTTCAAAAAGCTTTCAAATTAGCGGTCAAAATAAAATTCAATTTTCTCTACCATAAAGTTCAAAATCTATTACCAAAAATAATTATTTTGCTCCTAATGATATAACAAGATTTATTTTTTTATTAATTATTGTTTAGACATGTGTGATTATTGTCTTCATAAAAAAAATACTCCCGCTACCGAAGTTTGACAGTGGATCAAACAAGCTTGTCCAACAGTGGCTCACTGAAACTGTAGAATATATATGGCAAATACTAGGGGAAAGGCTTATTGCAGATTGCTATTGATCATACGATGGAAAGAAGAAGTAAAAAGCCACAATTATGAGCTAAAAATCGTTTGAATTCTAAAAAAATACAAAATGTACAGCATATTTCCAAACCTCTTGAAATTTTGGCTTGAATTAACATGAAAAAATTCCAATTTATGATATATATTGAATTCTGTGGGGATTATGCATTATTTTAAAAACAACACAGCACAAATATTTACCTTAAATTGTCTATAAAAATGATCATTTTGTTAGAAATATATTTTTTGGTTTAGGAAACATTTTGTTATAGCATCTGTCCGCTCCAGAAATAGATTAAAAGGGACAACAAATCTTTTGACGTCGATGTCAGTCGGAGTTTACTAGAATATCGAAATCCAGAAGTGGTGCCAACCTACAAGCCTTTCCCCTATATATTTTTAATTTAGATTTAGAAAAATAAAATGTTCAGTAAAAAAGTAAAATGTGTATTATAGAATATTTGAAAATAACAATAATCCACCCTTGGACGCTTGTCGTTAAATTGCTTAAGATGCATCTCAGATAGAAAAAAATGAGAAAAACAGAGATGAGCTGCTACTGACAAGTTTTTAAAGAAAAACCAAAGACAGGTCCGGTAGTCCTTAAATTGCCGTGATGCCGTTCAAAATATTTTTATTACCTATTTTGATTAGGGTCCAGAATTATAATATAGTTTTGAAGAAGCTAAGGTGACCCTTATTTTACATGACCTGAATTTTAGCCGGTATGAGTCATCCTTAAGAAATACAAACATTTTAGTTCGATGATGCTAATAAGTTGCTCATCCCAATTATGTTTTACCTCTAGAAGTTTAATTTTTCTATTAAAAGATATATTGATAATATTTTAAGTTGATCTTTCTTGATTTTTTGTTCCTAAACTAAACAGTTTTTTTTTAATTAAATCTTATATTTGAATTTATCTTTTCTAAATTTATTTATTTACTTTTTTATTGCATAATTAATATTATTAAAATTAATTTTATAGTTTCAAAAAAATTTTTTCTATTGGAAATGTGTGATCCACTTTAAAACACCTTCTGATTAATTGTATATAACAACCATGCCAAAAAGTGGTTAATTTGTAGTATATCTATAATTTTTCAAATATCTTTTGTTTTCGTTTTTGTTTGGCAAGTCTATCATCATTATTTTAAAGTCTAATAAATTCTGTAGCTTTTTACATATTTCCAGAGTTTCACATAGTATAATTTCAAAATTATAAATATTTTTGAAAGATATTTTAGAATATATTAACTGATCCACCCTATTCGAAGTGTAGTTAAAAGAAAAGATGTCCACTTACATTTACATATTTTTGAGGGTCGCAAAGCTAACCAAAACGGTAGACCATTTTTGCGGTTGCCAACACCGCTAACAACGATTTTATGTAATCTTCAGTGTTTCTGTTGTGTACATGGTCGTTCTTCCCATTTTAATGTCAAACTCAATCCCAGTTGTAGCTCTACAGTAAAATAAATGTAAAGAAAGATCAAAAGTACTCGTATACAGGCATTTATGGCACTTTCTTCATTGCCAAATTTGCGGCATTAAGGGTGACTTTTAAGATATCAGTTTTGGTTTAAAAGTCTTGTGACCAAATTATTCTAAATTTTAACTCAGTGAGTGACTTTTTTATACATCTAACATTATAACATATGATAAATTTAAAAAAATTTAAAGACTAATCAAAATAATCAGTTTCAGACCTTTCAAGTGTGATGATCATGGCTTTATTTAAAAACTTTTTTTTAGTAACTCAAAAGGAAGGGTTATTTATTGGCAAATCACAATCATAAAAAAAATACGATGAGTTTTCCAATGTTACCGACGTGTCTACCAAAATGATTTCTCGAATATAGCAAAAGTTTTGATTGTGATGATGATGATAATTATAGGAAAAGGGAGCGTCTCATTTGGACAGCACCGTAGGCTACCAGAAGAGCTTATTGTTATTTAGCATTTATACTCCTGGGTTTGGGTCTTATGAAAGATGTTTCACTTTTAGTGTTAATTAAATCACCATCAGCTTACGGATAACTGGCGTGTTAGATCCTGCGGATAAATCCATCAGCTAAATACAAGTCAGATAAATTAATTTGGAGAAACCAATCGCACTTAGAATTGCTTGGTCTCTTATATAGAGGAAAAGCACAAAAGTTATTCCAAATTTATTCCAAAAAAGGTTAAAGTGTTAATTTCACGTTTGTACTCCCCAAATTCGAATGCCGCAAAAAAAAATGTTTTTTTCTATTTGGGGGGTGATAACGAGAAAACGTGAAGTTGGCCCCCGATTTTTTTTTGATAACTTTTGAACCGAGAGTGGTCAAACAATGTTGTTGATGGTCATTTGAGGTCAAAAAATGGTCAATCGAATGCCGCAATAAAATATCACTTTTTTCGATTTGGGGAGGCCAGGTTTCTGGAGCTTATGTTATTTCATCAAAATGTTACTTTTTTGTGTACTAATGCATTTAAACCAAAAAAAACTTTAATTCGGAAAATTGAATTTGCTACTTATATCAAAATACTAATTTCCTTTCATATACAGGTCACGTCAGGATGGATATGCTGTGCACCCTGTGTGTGGTTGCGCACCTCAGCAACCGTCCATAAGATAGCACTGACGACGGCCACGCTTCTGGTCACATCTCTGCTAGTCGCCTCTCCAGTTCTATTTCTACTGAGTACTGCCCCATCCCAATTGCCCAAGGACTGTTTCACGCAAAACGATCTGGACTGTGTGCCCACTCGGCCACCGTTGCCCGAATGTACGCTATCCGAGTGTCGTGATGCAGCGCTAAGCATTCAGGCTCGCATGAACTGGAAATTGGATCCTTGCACCGAGTTCCGAGACTTTAGTTGCTCACCAGTGGAAGGTAGTTTCAAGGCAATCAGAAGTGCCCAGGGTGGTGTTGATCAGCAGATGCAACGTAATTTTTTTTTTTTTTTTAATTTAAATACCAAAACTAAAATGTTGTTTATTTCTAGGTCTGCTAACGCATAACACAACGTCTGGACCATTCCGGAAGCTTGGAAGACTCTACGGAAGTTGCTTACGTCAAACAATGAATTCAACAACGATCCGTCATACGCTTGACAGCTTAGGCGGTTACCTGCCACTAGGATCACTGGGCCCATCCAGCATAGCCACACTTATATCGAACATAAACAAATTAGGTCCGACCCCGTTGATTGGAATTTACTATGATGTCAGCTATGGCAAACAACCTCAGAAAATGCTTATCATTGACGGTCCCACCGATGTGGCTCCAGTGCTCGAGAATCCGATTCGATGGAAGGCACCCAAAGCTCCACCATACCGTGTACAAGAAGAACTCCCGCACCTTATATATGCCCTACTAGAGCACTTTCTTCCCAGTGGCCTGAGCACAGCTCAAAAGAAAATCGAATCCACAGCTATTGTTAGTTTTGTCAGAGAATTTAATCAGGTTAGTTAGCATTTGCCCCTTTTGTCAGTAATGGGATCATTATATCTTGTTGTATAATTGCAGCTCCGCAGAGACGTCATCCGGAGGGATTTCAGCGATAGTTTTGTAATATACAACGTAACTTCATTCACTCTGAACTATCCATTTGTAAGAAAAATCGTTTAAATGTATCAACTACAGATATATGAATTCATACTTAATCGGTTTTTCTTACTAGCTTAATTGGACCGATCTGATACCGTCCAACTGGACTGGACCAATTCTGCTGCGAAGTGCCGACTACCTAAAAAGTCTTCAAACACTGCTGACCAAACATCCGTCCAGAGTGGTTCATAACGCCGTACTGGTACAGTTCGCTTTGGGAGTTCTACCACCAAGTTCTCCGGATGCTATGGTTTGTACGAAAGCGACGATGTGGGCAATGCCTGAAGTGGCATCTGCCTTGTACGTGGCTCAATTCTCGGAAGAGCTGATCAACAATGTTTTTGTCAGGGTTTGTAATTATTTAGCGCCGAAAGCCGGATTTGTACTTATTGACCATATGGGGCAATTTGGAAAATGGTCAGACCAAGGTGTCAAGGTCATTGATTCGTCAATAATAGTAAATTCAATTTAATAGTTTAAACTTTATGGCCTTTTTAATTGTAAATAAAATGAATTTGATGTTTTTATCAGAAGATTGATTCGTTTCAACAATTTACTTTATCTACCTCCTTAGAGTCCAAATCCAAAGCTTAAGATAATGCAACGAATCTATACATACCGTAAATCTATGTTTTAATAATTGGTCAGAGTATCGTTGCTTTAATTTACTCTTGTCTGTTATTTTGAATTTAGATATCGAAATCGTGTTTGAGATTTATCGAACATAAGATCCTTGAAACTAATTTCCCTAAAACTTTATTCCATTGTTGACCAATAAATGTTACCACGACAATTCTCCGAAACGTGTTTTTATCGTATTGTCATTTTCGGAAATTGCCGTTTTTGGGGAATTGTCGTCTCAAAAATTGTTTTTTTTTCGGGAAACTTTCACAGAACCTAAAAAACACCGAAAAATAAGAAAACCTCCAAAAAGGACAAAATTTTTTTTGATCCATTGCAATTTGTCCATTTTCAAATTACCAATTCAAATGCCTCTGCTATCATTTTAATCGTTATGAAATGGCCACAAATTGACCACAGGGTCATTAAGTATAAATCCGGCATTATTAAAAGTATCATTGTTTTAATATTCGTTTCCGCATTACAGGCCGAAATGATCTTTGACGTTCTGAAAGCTCATCTGAAACGGGCTCCGTCGCTTAAGGGAGCCGCACTGGTAAAATTGTCGCAGCTAAAGATTCAAGTTTTTTCCTGGAAAATGCTGTCTAATATGACGTATATTTCGTCGATCCTCGACAAGGTAATTGTGATTGCTCTTTCTTTTAATTTCAATATCCAAATGATTATTTTTAATCCAGATTGAAGTGAGCTCAGACAATTGGTTCGAGAATATTTTGAAGATCTACAAAACCTATAAGACGTCCGCTCCCAACGATTTACACGATGGTGACTATAATGCGTGAGTGTTTTATAGTATTCTATCTGGATTCCGGGCAAATGGTCGTAAGCAATTGATCGAAAAGCCAATAATTGACCTTGAATTTGCCGAGGATACAATGTTTTTTTTATTTTGTCGCTTAGATGAAGATTAAACGTGGAGGTGAAAGACCTGTTTAGTTTTTGTTTTTTTTTGAAAACCAGGTAAAAGAAATATTTTTGTATTTTTTTGGAGGCAGAATTTTTATTTTCTATATTTATAATTTTTTTTTGGTTTGGAGCCCAAACTAAAATTATTTTCCATTAAGTGTTTTTATTTTCCTAACAATTGCTTTATGATGAATTACTTATGACCAATTGTCCGAAAATCGTTCTATCCGATTGAAGCATATATTTTAAATTAGTTCTTGTAGATGGGCGTATCCGATTGTCTCAAAGATATTCTACGACACTCTTAGTCACTCCATTGGTAAGTATATAAATATCCAATTCAAGTAATCACCCAATTACAAAGATCAATCTGTTTGCAGTGGTGCCATTGTCGATGGTAGTGGTGCCATATTTCAATGACAAACTTCCACCGTATCTGCACTATGCAACCGTTGGCGTATCGATCGCCAAGGAGATTTTACGCTCGATCACAAAGTCCTTTGAAGAGAAGCTCATGAATTGCGTTCCGGATGCGGTGGACGTGTTTTCCAACTCTAGTCGTATGGACATTCTGATTCAGTCGGGTGGCATGCAAATCTCTTATCACTCGTTGCTATCGTTGACCGGTCCCACGAAAGGCATGGTCCGTTTGCCAGGCCTTAATCTAACACCCACCCAGACATTTTTCCTGGTGACTGCCCAAGAGGTGTGCGCGGATTCGTTATACGCTGGAACGGATACTAACACCGAAGATTTTAGTGATATGTATGATTGCCAGTTACGCTTTGATACAGATATTTAATGGATCTCGTTTTACAGATTAAGTTGGCTTATCTCACAGGGTGGTAGTGCTCCTGAGGTGTTTCAGTGTTCGTATCAAAGCGTCCTCAGCGTCCAGAAGACATGCAACGTTCTCTAATCTTTCCGTCAGCACATTAAAGAAGAGCACAACTCATTAACTACGATTCCTATTTAAAAAAAAGTTTTACTGTCAAGATCGTGTTTAGTTCAACCTGTAAATAGAGGAAAACAGTGTCACCCGAGATTTTTTTCAAATCTGCTAATTATATAAAAAAAAAATCATGCTTTTTGTAGATATTGATTTGTTATTTAATAGTAGTTGTCGCACATTCAATTACACTCGAAAGAGAAATGTTGAAAACACACAAAAAATAGTTTATTATGCAGAGTATACAATTAAAAATGATTAATTACAAGAAATAGCAAATTCACCTTTAAAATGTTACTTAAATTCGCACTAGTTACAACATAATTAAAAAAAAGTCCTAAGAGAGAAATATTTAAATATTTAATACAGAATTATAAAACTATTAGATATATGATATATAAAAAGCGTTTAAAGCTCTCCGTTGCAGAGCTTTGACCAGAAAACACTTTATTATATATATATATATATTTATATATAGATAAAAGAACAATATTTTGGAGATTCACCACTTGAGTCGATATAAGAAAAAGAAACGAATATTTTCGTCCAACACCTTCAATTAAACACAAAAAAACGCTACGTTCTAAAATCTGCAATATACATAAATACACAAAAGCATCGTTCCTGCACAAATTAACGGCCTTCAAAACCAAAACTTTGCTTTTATTCATTGCAAAAAGTCAATTCATATTAAAAAAAGAATATATATATATATATACAAAAAATAGGTTTATATTATTTAGTTACATATTTATATTATAGAAATAGAAAATTAGATGCAATTGCACGATATGTAGAGTGGAGAGCATATAAGATAGAAGAAAAAGAAACTATAAATAATAATTAGTTTCCGTGAATATGATTTTTTAGTCTTTAATCATGCGATTTTTCTTGTTAAAGTCGATGATGAGGCTTTTCTGTGTTAGGTTTAACCTTTGAGTAAACGACTTAAGCTTAATCTTGTTTTAGTAGGCCCTCAGAAGTTCTAATTTAATTACAACGCATTGTTCTAAATGTTTACGTTACAATATTTCATAAGCTTCAGTTTAAATTAATGGAGCACTTCTTCACTATAAATTCTCTAAAAAAACTAAATTAATTTAATTATTATTTAACTCATTAGTACAATTAAACTATTGTATACACATTTTTATGTTTAATACGATTTACTATTCAATAATCATATTCGACCATTAAAAAATAAATTAATTATGGGAGTGTTAAATCCATTGAATAATATTACTAGATCTTTAGTTTAATCATATTAATTAATTCGATCAGTTTACTCAAAAATATTTATTATTACTTATTAATAATTTAAACCATATTACCGCAATAATTGTTACTAGAAAATGTATTAAATGGAAAAGTGACTAAAATTTACAGTTTGGTAATATGGTAAGGTCTAGATGGATCTCATTTTAGAAATTATTTACTAACGAAAATAAATACTAAATTTGTACTAAATACTAAATGTTTGAACTTGAATTCAAAAGTACTTTCAGATATTTTAAAACATTCCGAAAAAAAAATCTGGAAAGGTTCTTCTAAATTTTGTTTGAAATTTCTCCTAAAAAATATGTACAAAATATATTAAAAATATAAAAAAAATATTAAATAATTAAATTCTGACCAGTAAAAAAGTATTGTGATAGTTAATACATTGTGAAGATTAGTGACTTCTTAAAATAGCAATAATATATTATAAGATTTGTTTAACATTGTTTAGAAACAATTATATAGGTACTGTTATATAATTTTCTTTGAATTTAGAATAAATTATTGATTGCAAAAACTGTGTTTTATTGATGGATATTTTAAATCTAAAGAATAAAAAGAATCCATTTAAGTTATCGATATTCGATATTCAATGTAATTTTTGGTAATATATTTTTTTTAGGATTATGAGATGATGCAGAGAGCAGTCAACTACCAGAAGAAGAAGAATTGTTGTGATGTAAATGCATTAATTGGTCTTTTCATGTGATTCTTTTTTATTCAACAATAAGCTTTTTTAAATGTACTGGAAATGTTTGAGGATCAATTTCATGCCGCCTCGCTGCAAAGTTTAGGTTGTATAGGCGATATGTATATTTGAAATTACTTGATTTCTTAAAAAAATCATTTTAAAAATCTTTTTTTTTAATCATTTTGATTAATCCTCTCAACTTGATCAAGGTCCATTCAAGTCGCCAAACCAGTGGATTCAGTCGCAATAAAGACCGCTTAACCCACGAGTGTACACAAGGAAACCCATAAGCCCAACATTACTGGTAACAGAAACGTAAACATTATGGTTTAAAAGCTGTTGTTACTAAGCTGCTACATACAAAATGTCTTATTATGTCTTATCCCAGAACCTTGGATAACCAAAAACGGAGTTCAGGGTCTGAGGAATCGACTAGGTCAGGTATTTTAGTCGATTGAGTCCATCAGACCTAGAACCTGTATCTACGCCGCCAACGATATTGACGTCATGAAGATGACACAGTTCTGTGACATGGACATGGTGACCATTGAAGTTAGGTTTATCCTGCATGGCACCAAGAGAAGAGCAATTTTTTTTTCGGTGTACATGCCCTTCGACTCACCTGACCAACCTTCCAGTAAAGGTCTGGTTAAGTTAATCAATTCTTGCACCTTGAATAACCTTGATTCAAACGAGCACCATCTTGTATGGGGCAGTTTGAACACCAACCCCAGGGGAGAAGCACTGCTCAGTTTTCTGGCGGGGACAGACATGGAAATCAACAGTAATGGCGGTGAACCAACGTTCGTCACATCCAGGAGGCAGGAAGTGCTCGACGTTAATTATGTGCTCTTTGGGTTAGATGAATCTTATTAGGAACTGGAAAGTCTCCAATGATATCACATCGCCTAACCACAAAAGCATTTATTTCGGAATGAAATTCGGAATTGTATAGAAATACGAATTGGGTCAAGTTCAAGAACCTCACCTCTGATAGGGCAGTCGAATGGAGACGGCTGTAAAGCTGCTCACTGAAGACCTTCGTAAGTCCTTTGAATTTTCCTACCCTCTCAGAGTTATCAAGACAAGGAACCCTTGTCCATGGTGGTCAAACAATCTTAAGAATCTCCGCAACCTGGTAAGAATGCTCGAAAGACTGGCTTGCATGATGACTGGAACCGTTTTTCCACTACTCAGAGAATTTATAAAGGAGCTTTAATGACGGCAATTAATACGTTTGCACCGTATAAGTCGCCTGGAGAGGACCTGCAGTTCTTCAGATAAGCTTGGTTTTTCGCTTTGGTAGGAGATTTAAAGTCAATATCCTCCGAGAGAGGATTGGACACGCAGTACACTATCTCTAAGGTCTCCGTAAGCCTAGTTTGGGTTCCTGGTTACTCAGAAATCCCTGGCAACAAGTAGGCAGACCTCTAAGACATAACTGGTAGTGAAGCCCGCTTCACTGGACCAGAACCGGCCATCGCTGTATCATCATCACTTAAAAAATCGTAGGTGAAAAAGAAGATGAGCAGTATCCAGCTAACACACTGAGAGTAACTATATCGGCGCTTCATTTAAAGCGTAAAGAGCTCGGAATGGCATGCGGTATCCTCACAAATCGACCACATACTGATCAATTGGATGATCAACATGCTTTAAAATCGCACAATTTGCTGTGACTCGAATGAATTCAGTTTACAAGCTAAAGTTGTTCAAGTCTGTTCACAGGGTATAGGATACTCCTCATGGAGAGCCTAGTAATTGGTTATTTACTCCATAAATTGAACTACTTTATAATCGGCTATGCTGATGATATTTTGATCCTTATATCAGTTAAAAATGAAAAAGTATTATAATTACGCTATGCAACAAACACTATATCTATTGTAGAAAGATGGGGTATAAAAACCTAACTGTCGGTTAATCCGTCTAAAACAGCATTGGTTCTTTTTCTATAAAAGGAAATATGAAGTTTGTAAAAACCTAAAACTATTTAATAAAGACCTCCAATTGACTTCAGAAGTCAAATATCTGGGGTAATATTAGATAGGAAACTTCAATTTAATAAACACTTGGAAAAAACTAATAAAATTTCAAAATGATTTTTGCCAATGCCGCATAGCTTATGGGAAATCATGGGGTTTATCTCCCAAACTACTATACTGGATCTATGCATAAATGCTTAGACCAATGCAAGTCTTTGGAGCAATTGTGTGTTGGCCAGGGTCACGATTAAAAATGATCGCTCTCAACTTCAAAGAATTCAACGACTCGCGTGTTTATGCATTACAGGTGCCATTAGCATTATTAACTGCACTACGTATGCAAAGCAACAGCGAGTGAATCAGTTATGGTTCCCAAACTGGCCATGCACTCATATTATCAAAATCCGCTTTCTTAGAGCCATCTCTGTTTATGAAGAACGTTTACATAAAACCTTTGCCCCATTGGGAACATTTGCTACGGTTTTTCAAGCCGAATTACATGCAATCCTTAACGGAGCACAAATACTGATTGAACAATTAGTAAAGAACGAAATAACTATACATTTCTTTTCAGACAGTCAAGCTGCTTTACGCTCTATTGACACTTACATAACCAGGTTGGGATTAGTGAAGGACAACTTACAACTTACTCTTAACCTATTTGCCCAACCTAACTCTATCGAGTTAATATGGATCCCAGGCCATTCTGTGTTTTTGGAAAACGAAATTGCCGATGAACTTAAACGTTAAGGATCAGAAGCCTCTCTTATCGGACCGGAACCTGCCGGCGCTGTGCATTAGTCTCAAGAGACTTTACGTCAGGAAACAAATCGTAATGATAAGTCACAATTGGCTTGAGACTAATTCTCAAGTGATTTAGCGACAGGAAAAATCTTAAGAGTAATGCACAGGCAGTCTGTGACTTATTCTCAAGTAAATTAACGTAAATTCTAAGAGTGATGCACAGGCAGTCTGTGACTTATTGTCAGGATTTTTCGTATACTTGAAAATAGGTCACAATCAGATTATGCATTTATTACTCTCCGGATTGTTCCTGGCTCACAGTCGGCCTGTGCATTATTCTCAAGATTTTTTGTGAGAATTAGTCTCAATTTCCTGACGGTATAAAAAAACAACAACAGAATATACTTTGACGATTATGCACAATTGCCGTGAGATTAAGTCTCTTGAGATTAATTCACCACACGCAACATGCCATAGGCATACCCCAATCCATCAGGAGAACAAATATCAAAACCGCATGAATGAACTTCATACTTCAAAATGGGAGACACTTGATACTTGCAAACTAGCAAGATCAGTCTTTAAAAAAACAAACAATCTAATAGAACACGGTTTCAGAAACCATCTTCACAAAATTACAGTCATTTAATCACGTAGGGGATGCAACATGGAAAACGACACATTAAAGCACTAGCTCTGTCAATGCCCGTATCTACACAACCGCAGATTGAAATGTCTGGGATCACCTTTTATTTCAATCATTGCAATAAAGGAATCAAGGCTCATAGACGTCCCAAACTTCGTCGAGAGATCAAATTGGTTCACGGAAGCTCACCCAACGGAGAGAACTACAAACCAGCAATGTGCCATATAGTGGACAGCGTTGGGCCAGACAGGATTTACAAATCTAAGCTAAATCACATTTTATATCTGATCTATGAATTCTATGGCCAATAGACTCAAAAGGAATCATTTTAATTTTCATCCAAAAAATTAGGCCAATAATTTTTGTCCAAATTTTTATATTTTTTTTTAAGAAATTGTTGGCTTCCGGACCAATCCAATGATTTAAGTCGTCAACCAATTTAAATTTGTTTTAACTTTAGTGGTATTTATAAGCTTTGTTTTTAAGGAATAACCATTTATAAATAGTTCTTTAAAAACTCACAGATTTTAAAACTTATATTCGCAATTAGAGGCTACAGAGTAACCACTTTATTTTATTTGAGCATATGTGAAAAGGGCCTCTTTCCTAAAATATTCCCAAAATATTACAAATATAACAAATTTTCTAATATTTTTGGAGAGCCTCACTCTTCTTTTAAGAGCAATAATTGTAGTAATCAAATCCAGAGATAAACCATTATTTTGATTTTAGCTGACCAACGGCTAATTTGGGTACTACGAAAATCATATGAAATATATTAATTTACATAATAAATTTAAATAATGAAATTTGATACAAAAATAGTTTGAAAATTATGTAGCCTGGCATGATACATCATTATCCTGTAACCAATATAGGAAGAACTAATAATTATCCGTATTTGAGAAGCAACATGCAAAATTGTTGAAAAAATATACCAATAATAAATCTAAACAACCCTTTTTAAAAATACTTAAACATAAACAAACAATTCTGACACAACAATTATATTACAATTTTGATAAAATCCTACACAAAACCATAAAACCTTCCTTATTTTTAAAGCCATTTTAAACTACACACGCAAAACCACAAATCATCCAGCATTATGCATTTTGTTGCAAATGTTAAACTACCATGAACATATCATTTGCGATTTACATCTTATTATTATTATTATTCCTTATGTCTCTTGCAACCGGCGGAAACTGTTTGAAGATGAAAAACGTCCACAGGATCTCGAAACAGACTCCAAACTCGTCGTCGGATGATTTATCAATGAGCGCAGTTTTACTGGACTGCACAAAGAAATCTTTTGTACCTGCAGACAAGTTGCAGCATCCTGACACAAAAATCGTACTAAACGTGCGCATGTCAGCAAAAAATACTCAGGTAAGTTTGCCCGAGCAACGAGCGAGCAAATCTCAAAAACGGTTTCCTTACAAAATAGTTATACGTATATCTCTCTCTATATATATATATATATATATTATAGACAACCACATCGGAAGAGTATTTACTGTTAGACGAAGTATTTGACCCACATCGAAAAACGAAAGCAAGACTTATGGCGCCATATCTGATTGAAATTTCTAGGGGTGAACCAGTTCTAATGTATCCACTGGAATTTGTAAAGGTAAACTTATTCAAATTGATTTATTTAAATTTGCAATTTGCGTACATTTTTTTCTCTCTTCATTTTGAGTGTACGTGTATTTTATCCCCTATTTTATTTTATAATACAGAGGAGTGTTTTTCGTTTTACTTTTTGATTTAATTCTGTATACCTTTGCGTTGCGGTGGTGTTTGTTGTTGTTGTTTCTTAAGGGTGCGCCTAACATTTGAATAAAGTATACGTGTGTATTATACGTAAGTTAAGTATATATGCTTTTATATGAACACGGATGCAAAAAGCTCTTCGGATCATTTATGCAAATTTAAATAAGTTGTGTGGCATCGCATCTGAGATTCAAATAGAATGTATCGTTCCTCGGACTATTTATATTAAAACATTTATTTGGCTTATAGACGTTGCAATGTCCGAATCACAGCAGCTCTACAGATATTATCAAAAATACAAAACCTCCACCGAAAATCGAGATTCCAAGAAACATTTCCAAAAATATACCCCAACGTCGAGCAAGTAAGAATTGCAGCGTCGCATTGATTGCTCTTTTGTATTTCTTGTCTATTATTTTTTCCTCGTATATATTTAATTTGGTTATTCAATTCCAGCTGGGAACGCACCAGCAGACAAAGTGAAGCCATTTAGCAGATTCAGCTATCTCGAATTAAATCCAGATTTTATAAACGAACGAGACGACGATTTTTTGCATACAAAAGATGTTTTTCGACGGGATAATGTGTATTCAGAGAAAACGAAAAAGGATGATAAAAAGGATATTGTACTAGGAGACAATGAGTATGCAAATACTAAAGGCGTGCGTAGTGTTCAGCATCAACATGAAAATGCAGCCGGCAAAGATGAACCGCAACGGAAATTTATTCCAGCAGCAGAAGCAAAGGGAACGGCAGAGGGAACTGCGGCGGTGGCAGCAGCACGTGAATTTCAGAGTTTATTCGAGGCGTTGGCTGAGGAGGCGGACGACACAAAAGCCGATATAGGCTTTTATGCAAACTCTGTGGTTGCGCCGCATAAAACATCCGGACAATGGGCTGATGCAAATGCAGCCAAGCAACAACGGCATCAGAGAATGCATCCGAAGGCATCCGGCAACGGAGATGGCGGGTCGCGGTGTGACTGTTCTCAATGTGCTGCCGTCGGTGACGCTTTGAAATGTAAATGTTGTGCTTCTGTTGGCCATCGAGAATCTTTGCGTCGTCAGGACGGAAACCATGCAGAACCACCACGCTATTTGAGTGAACCGGCAGAGTTCCATATTCGGAACTCTAATCGAGGGTTTGAAGGAACAGGACGAAAAAATGCAGATGGTAATGTTGACCAGGGATATATGGTTGATAAGGAATTCAGGGGAAATCATGTACATAATGATGAGCAGGAATTTGTGCAAACAGGTATGTTTAAAAAAATCTATATTAAATATTTTGGATAAAGGTTCATATATTATATGAAGTTACAGAATAAGACTTAATATATAGGAAACATAAAAATGCAAATCCTGTTAAAAATATTTATCTGCGTATTTTCTGTATACACTATACATGGCCTTTATCCCAAATATCATTTCGCCAAAAATATATCCCCAAAACCATTTCCCCAAAAAATATTTCTAAAATACAATTTTCTAAAAA
The DNA here is from genome assembly GCA_010015015.2 of Bolitophila cinerea. Taxonomy (NCBI): domain Eukaryota; kingdom Metazoa; phylum Arthropoda; class Insecta; order Diptera; family Mycetophilidae; genus Bolitophila; species Bolitophila cinerea. Next base: position 2,941 of record JAAAKO020007614.1, on the reverse strand, counting down.
GATATTACCCCAAAAACGTTTTATCTAAAAAAAATATGTCCCATAACTGTGAAATTGAAAATGACCTTAAAAAATACACTATCCAAAAAAGCAAATAACACGTGCAAAAGCACAAAATCTATCATTTTTATTAAATAATTTGGGTATTCTGTATTTGTAAACATATTTTTTGGGGAAGTGCTTTGAGGTTTTGGTAAAATCTCTTTTTGGGTGTTTTTTGGGAATGTTTTTTTTTTGTTTTGGGTAAAATATTTTAAAGAAAAGGGACCACTATTCTTTATACGGCTATTAAGCATTTTACTGATATATACTCTTTTCAAATACCTTTAAAAAATAATCTCGTTAAACCTTGAACGTTCAAGGCAGACGTGGTGAGACATTCCTTGTTGGAATACTCGAAAACCTAATGGTATGTTCCTTGAAATCACTAGTTAACAAAAAATCAGCTTTTCAAGATTCCACGAATTCAACTACCCCAAACAAAACCGCTGAAACGTGGTATTTTTACCCTAATAGTCATTAAACTAAAATACTATGTGTCTTCGTATATGCCTGAAAAATGAAATTCCTAAAAAATGCCTAAACCATTAACTATCTATTTTAGCTTTTTTTTTTTGCTGTTTTTTATTTTGGTCTTGAGTTTTTGTCTTTCAAGCAATTATGGTTTTCCGGTATTTCAGGCTTTTTATCTTTGGGTATTTTTTGCAAATCTCAACATAAAAAGTTCGTATTTTTACCTTACTTTTAAAGCATGTGATATATAGGCGCTGTGCATTATTCTCATAAGACCTAAAGCTACGAAAAATACGTGGCGATAAGTCACAGTCTCTATTGAGAATAAGTTACAGTCCGCCTGCGCATTACTCTCTCGATTTTTAGTTTCGATAAGTCTTATGAGACCTGTGCATTATTTCATTATTTTAAAATAAGTCTCAATTTCCTGACGTTTAGTCTAATTATTGCAAAAAAAAAACAAAAAAAAAACAATAACAAAATACACCGTGACGATAATGCATAATCGCTGTGAGATTAAATACAATGGGAAGCCTTCCATAAGTCCTTTCAATCCTATGTTCTGTCAGAGAGTTTAAGACATGGAACATTAGCTACGTGAGCAATGTAGTTAATCATCAGCAGGGCTCTTAAGACGATTTCCAAAAAGTTTTTATTAAATATTTTTCAAAATTAATTTCTTATAAAAAAGTAAATCTACTTTTGCTCAAAAAAACCGGGCAAATTGTCAAAAAAGTGTTTTTGTATTTAAATTATTTTGAAAAGGTTTATATGTAAAAAATGTTGTTAAAATTCGTTATACCTAAAATAAGACTTATTTTAATCAAAAACAATTGTTTTTTTGAAGGGTTCTTTGTAATACACTCATTTTATTGGAATTTACATATGTACTAATAAATAAGGGAACTCTTCTTTAACTGTTTTGATTTAAAGAGGTAACATTTTCTTATATAATTTTTAATTCAAACAAGTCAATGCGATTGTTCCAGTTCATCCTCAAATTTGGCGTATGACCAGAAAATTTCTGAGGTTTGGCAGCTCCTACAATCTTTAAAATTGTTTTATGTATTGCCTGAGTGGCTTAGTGGTTTTATATTTTATATATGGTACATTTTGTTTAGAGTTTACTAACTCGGATATTTTTAAACTCAGTTAAGTCCTAGATTAATAATGCTCTGTAGAGAATATTTTTTGATTTGCCTCTTAAACAGAAATATTGGTATGTTTTATCAAAAGATTTAAATAATCATTCCAGATGAAAGGGCACATCACATGGTGTAATTATATATATATATATATATATAATATTTTGCTCAAGGTAACATGGTAATCTGAGTTCTTAAAGTTACTCACTTCCGATTCATTTTAGATCACCTATAAAATCAACGATGACTCACATGTTTTTGCATTTAGTGTAAAATAGTATAAATATTTTATCTAAATACCCATATATTTTTTTCCATCGTTTAAAAACAAATAAAATGTTTATGAAAAAGTGAACATTAAACAAAAACGCTCGAAAAATTGATACACCTTAACGCAATTTGAGTTTCTAAATGCAGGTGTTTTGAATTCGATGATCGATCCCACAAATATCGACTTTCACAAATATAAACAAAGGATTAATAACAATTATTATTATTATTTTTACTAATTCATTAATTTAAAAACAATGTTTAGCGAGTAGAGTAGAATGGGGCGAAAGAGCCACTTTAACACATTTTGAGCTCTATCTCTGAATCTATAAGAGATATAAAGTTGCGTTGTTTAATGAAAATGTATCCTTATCTGTTGGCTAATACTTTTCTAAGAATTAAAATTCTTATCTCTTATAGATTCTAAGCTACAGCCATTCTGCTCAACCCTTTCAAGTGGCTCTTTCACCCCACCAGGTCGGGCGAAAGAGAAAATTTTTGGTTTGCTGAAAAGTCATGAAAAAAATAATAGTAAAGGCAAATTATTTATTTTTAAAAATAATGCAAACCTTTATAATTTTAAACGACCCCTTTGCACAAAATTCATACTTTTCTGGTGGTTGAATTTAACGGTAAATACGGAATGATTCAGATTGTGGTGGTTTTGATCAAATTTTACCGCGTTTATTTGTCACAGGCAACGATGTACAAACGTTTGACGGTAACAGGCGAAATATACCTTGAAAAAATTACCTATAATCTCCCATAAGCTGTAATTATGTTTTTGTTAAAAAAAGAAGAAAATGCTGCGCATGCGCACATAATTTCCGTATTGCTGGCATATCTTTTAAAGCATTGCACATTTTTAAAAATTGATTGTTTTTTATCCACTTAGACGGTTTTCCTGCACTATCTGGACCCAATGAAGCAGCCGTCAGAAAGTGATGCTGAAATTTCACGCTTGCAAAAATCTTAGACAATGGTGGCTCTTTCGCCCCACAGCCACATTTCAC
>JAAAKO020007603.1:0-19076 GCA_010015015.2 Bolitophila cinerea | reverse complement strand
TTTTTTTAGTCGATTTGGCACCTGTTTGTTAGCCTTAAGTCTAATTTTATCCAAACGACTTTTTTTTTGTTACCGCACATTTTTTTATTGCTCTCAATCTCACAAAATGTTTTATTATTAATTTAAAACAATTCAATAAAATAATTGTTTTTCATTAAGATTTTTTGTCTGTAGATACAACACGAAATACTAGTTTTTGTTTTGTTAGAGTCGTCTAGCTTGGATTTTTAGTACGAGCGTGGGATGTCATACAAACACACACACACACACGTGCGAAGAAGTGGCATAAAGAAAGGTACATTAGTACTTTGGGGATATAATTATTCAATATCATATTTATATTAAAAGGAGTGTCAGAGATGATTTTGGAAAAACTTATAATATTATTGTAAGAGATTTTTTGTGAATCTATTATACTTGTCTATATCGAAAGTAAACAGAATAAGAATCTAGCCTTATCAGAAAAATTTGCATGTCCAAAATGAGCAACTATTTAGAAAGCTCAGAAATTACCGTCAACGATTTTGAATTACTAAATACATTTTACAGCTCGGAAGGTAATAAATTAGGGCAGTAAACTTTATAAGTACAGTCATTTAAAAATTAAAAACATAGACATTTTGAAATGCCATATAGTGTTTTTTATAAGTCAGCTCAGTCAGAATTAATGTCCAATGAGTAAAAATAAGTTAAATGGTTTAATAAATATTAATCAGTCGAATTTTGGTAGCTCAAAAAATAACTTTCATTTTTCTGCACAGCCTTTCGTTTTTGTGGTGTGTGATGTGTAGTATGTGCTGCCCTCTAACTCGTAAATCTCCAAATCTCAGCACAAAATAATTTACTAATAATTTGTAACAAATCGCATTTTACTGTTTGTCGTCAGTATTTACAAATTATATATTGTCTTTTTTTAGTTTTATTCTATATTTTTTTTGTATTTCTGTTTTTTTCTTTTATTCTCTGTCTTTTAGCCGTTTCTTTGGAACAATTAGTTATTGTTCCTTATCATTAGTGTACTTACTTTGCTGTTATAATCTATTTAAATTTAATATGTATATAATATTATGTAATTATAGTTTTTGTTGAATTGCTTTGCGTTATTATTTTTTTTAAAATTCAATAAACTTGTGTTTGCTGTCTTTTTAAATTATCTTTTGTTTGTGTAAGTGTTTAAATGTGTTTGTGTATCTACTCTGCCATCTTGTATTATAGCGATCCGCCATTTTGTTACACCGTGTAAACCGTGTTTAATATATTAGAGACACAATAACATGAATTTATATAAATCAAATACGACCAACTGACCGGTTGTTGGGTGTTTGCTAATTTCTGTTCTTTTTCTATTCTTTTTGTGTCTGATAAAAGTGAATGAAAAAAAGCCCGGTTTTATGAAAATACAGACGACGCGAAAGTTACAGTAGTATTTCCTAATAAATTACTCGTTTATTATTCATAAGTCAGTCTACAGAAAAAAAGAAAAATATTCAAAGAAGCCTCTGCTTTTGTGTGTGTGGGTGTACCAAAACACACAGACGTCATTATAAAATGTCTGGTTCTTATCGAGAATTTTTACAAATAAACAATTAAAAAAAAATGACGTTTAGTATACATAACATAAACTACTTGTAAATAGATATGTTGTGTGTATAATAATAGCTATTAAATATGCAAAGTTCCTTTTGTGTTGTTATGTTTTTTTTGCTTTGCATGATATTGCAAAAGTTCTTGTCTTTTTGGGGCTATACACAGAAAACGAACGATATGTCAATATAATTATGTGTATATATATTATATATATACACACATATTTAATATTTATATAATGTATATATATATTCAATGCATATATGTAAATATATATTTCTTTTTGTTGTTGTTGTTTGCCTAGGTATATATTTTTGTGTATGCGTATAATATATATAATATACATTTAGATTTTAAGTAAAACTAAATATTTTATTTTGTTGTTTTTTTTGTTTTGTTTATGTTAATAATAAATTCGCTTCGAGCTATATATTATATTATAATATGTACTTGTTGTTGTTTGTATTATTTTGTTTATATTAATTAACATTCAAATTATGTACAGTCAGTCGCAGAAGACGCCAGGCGTCACGTCGCCGTAGAGCGACCATATGACGTGGGTCTAAGGATTGATTATTGCTTATGTAATGTCTTTTTTGGGAGTGCTTTTATTTAGCTAAGCTCAGTGAGTAAAATTTGTGTGTAGCTGAGCGAGAAAAAAATTAATGTTCTCATGTATTCACTGATAAAAATGTCAGCTATGTGAGTAAAAACTTACCACTGATATAGTAAAATTTGACAGCTCATTGCATAAATTCTGACCACTCAACGATAAAATTTACTAAGTGACCAAGCAAACACTGTGCAACTTATATAAACAAAAAATGTGGAAACACAGTTAGTAAAATTGCACAGTTAAATGAACATAATTAAAGAAAAAATGGTGAGCAAATATTTATAGCTCAGGGAAATACACAGAACGAGTGCGTAAGGTTTTTTTAGCCGGTGAGTGTGAATAGTTAATCTCATCTTGGTCAAATTTCAGTGAAAGAAAAGTATTATCTGTATGTTTTAATAACATATTACAGCTCAGTGAGTAAAATGTTTACAGTTGTATAAGTTTAATTTTTGAAAATTTTACTGAGCAAAACTTAATAAAACGAGCAAGTGTTTTTGATATAAATGAGTTAAACTTCTCGGACCAGCGAGAAACATTTGACAGCTCAGTGCGGTAAATTTGATAGCTGACTGAGTTACTAGAAATTTAAGCTAGGTATGAGACAAATATTTCATAAAAACCAGAAGATCAAAGAATAATTATGATTTAATAGATAAAAGTAAAATATGACTACCTTCAGTGAGTAAAAAGTCACAATGCGTAATTAAACCTATGAGCAATTATTCTGAGTAATGATCATAATATACCAACAAAACTATTTATTTAATATAATTATATGAAGCAAAAATAGTACAGATAACTCAGGATTAGTTCTGGACGTAAAAAAATGCTAACGGCTCACAATTTACTCAGATGACTAGCATTTACTCACTGAGCTAAAGCCTTATATAGCAGACTGATTTCAATTTCAAGGAAATTTGTAGTATTGGTTTTAATTAAACAAAAATAAAAAAACCTAATCGTGTTAAAGCAAAAATTAAAGTCTGGTCATCCAGATCGTATACGAATGATATTACTTATTTATACGACGGTTTGCCATTGTGTTTTTTGGCTGCTGCAGACAAAAGTTATATGTAAGTATATATAAATAGTTTTTCAAAATGCCAATTGGTTCTCAGATCTACTGCGTGGTGTTTTCCTGTTTTATCCCTATTAATAAATATTCAGTTCATCCGCATACAATACATGCGCGCAAACTGAAAGTGTGTTTGTGTGTGTGTGTGTATGTAAGAAATAATGATATTGTAATATTTGCTTACTGGAAAACAATTATTTTCTGTGTGTGGATGTGTGGGTATATATTTCTCTTGATGTGTGTGATTTCCTCTTCGATCAGGTGCAGTCGAAACATTTTATAAATTTGTGACACGTTTCGAGTTTGTTGTTCTGGATTGGATATGTTGTTTGTGCGCGAGTTGGTCGGTCTACCCGGCGCTTTTGGAGAATGTTTAAATGGTAATCCATTTCTGCACTCACGTATGTTCGCACACATACAAACACGCACACCTGCATTTGCTGCTTTATATGAATTTAGTATACACACACCTGTTCATATATAATATCCCTTGTTGCGGACGATAAAGAGAGAGAGAGAGAGAGACGAGCGAGAGATTTTAATGTATCGGAGCTTTGACTATGTGATTTGGTGCAATGTAATGGTATCCTGCGATTGGCAGGCCAGCAGTTTCCATGGAAATCCTGTAAATTGAATATTAATTATTATAGACAGTTGTATTTAAATGTAATTGTTAGTGAGTATAAATATATTTTAAAATGTTTTTTGTGTGTTAGCTACAAAACGAAATAATTTATAGACAACATAAATAAAAAAAAGATATTTCCCGATGGCGTTTTTTTAATGGTTTTCGGGTGAGTCGCAAAATGGATCCCATTTGATGATTGCATTTGGTAGGGTACTTTTTGTTTTTGCGATATTTGAATTTTATAAGAGACTACTTCTTTCTGAGGAGGTAAACCTTACATTGAACATTTAATTTATCGACAGTTTTATCGATAGTTTAATAATCAAATTTGTCAGTTGTCAAAATAGTCGATAATATCAAAAGATATATCTAGTAATCGATGAGGTTCTTATGAACGCAAAGTCAAGTATCAAAGAAACAATACTGGGATGTGTTGCAGGATGTAACATAAAAATGCCGTAAACAAAAAAATAAACTAATGCTATTAGATTGAATGGATTAATTTCTACTTTACTTTCTTCCACGAAGAAACAACTTCTATTAATTTTCGAATAATTGTTAAAAAATTGTTATAATCCTTATACATTTAACTATTTTTTTCTGAAGAAATAATAATTAAGTAAACACGTGTAATCGACATATAAGAATTGCAATTACAAAATATCGATCATTGGTTGTTTTTTCATAGATTTGTTTTTAAGATAAAAGCCTTTCTAAAGTAGTTCCAAAAACATTGATAGTAGCCGCAAACCATAAAAAACAAGTTTATAGCTCATCGGGAAATCGTTTTATAAAAAGCACCACCATTTTATTCAAAAATAAAAGAAGGAAATTAATAAAAAACAATCAGGTGTAGCATTCTGTGAACATTTATTGATAATTTTATCGACTATTTTCACAAATGTTCGTATGGCAATTGTCAGTTTAGTTGATAAAACTGTCGTAAAATTGATCGGTAAATTACAGGACATTACTACAGGACAGATCAATAAATGAATGAATGACACAATTATTATTCTGTAAAAAAAGTAGCAAGAGAGCATGGAATGGTAATCACTAATCAGTATAGGAAGTTTGGAAGACAATGGGTTTTGTTTTATTTCTGAGTTTATGGAAAAATTGTGTGTTAAATACGTATTGCAGCTTTTATTGCACTTGTTACGATAAATATAAATTATATTCTTTTTCTCTGATTGATCTATCTTGTCCGTTTTCTTGGTGTCTATGACTTAAGAAATAAATCAGGACGAAAGTAAGGTAACTAAAATAAATATATAAATTAATTATATAGATGCAGTTAAAGATAAACAACGTGTGTGACGTGATTTAGATAAAATGCTTACAATATATTTAAAAAAATTGTAACTTTACCCATTCACTCAAATTAAGAGATTCGGATTTAAAAGCGGTCAAAAGCGGGTCCTCTTTTGAGTGCGATATATTTAGATGGACTCAGGTTTGTCAATGCGTAGAAGCTGCAATTTGGATGTAACACAGTTTTTGTGGTTGTTGTTATTTTGTTTTTGTATTATTTTTTATGTTAAAAACAATGATTTAATTTAATATTGTTTAGTGTTTTTCTTGGTTAATTTTTGATTTAAAAAAGGAAATGATAAACGAACAAAAAAGTATAGAGGTAAACAAACAATCTTACCAGATTTAGTGTTTGTGTGTGATTTTTGGACTGGATTTTGAGTTTGATCGGTTGAAGGTTTGTTGGTTTTAGGTTCGGTGGTGGTTGTTAAGGTCATTTTATTGGTGGTGGTGATGGTGGTTGTGGTGATGGTGGTAACAGAGGTAAAATATATATGTTTATATTAAAATGCATTTCGGGAGCTACAACAACTGTGGATAATAGGCTAGAGTAAAATGGTTTAAATGTATCACAAATCGATTGTGATGGTAATTGGTAGTTTTTTTTGTGATGTTGGAAGCTGGATAGAGGGTGATGTGGCATTTTTGGAGACGAATTATTCGGATGGTGGTTGGCATTTTTGGTGAATTTGGTTTGGCTCATTCGTGGTTGGCTGCATTGTTTTTTGTTGGGTTACGCTTGTTGAGATTGCGTTGCTGCCTGTTAATGGTTAGATTAGGTTTTGTGTGGAACTCTGAAAAGTTAGCCATTTTTTAGATCTAAACATTTATAAATATTGATTATCATCATTATTATTAATAAATACATATAAATTTTCAGTTAACTCTACGCATTTATTTATCGAATTCTGGTGACACATATAAATTGGTAAAGTTTTTACAATAAATATTTTTAATTTCAATAAACCTCTTCTTCAGTATGTTTGTGTGAGTGTATGAATTTGAATATTATTTTCTACCGATTCAAATCTAAAATCAAAATCTAAAAAACAAATCTACTTTAAGTATGTGTATATATATTTAATTATTATTTTCCATTCGAGAATTCGAGAAAATTCTACAGCAAAAAAACTTTTTATATTTTTCGCGCGCTTTTAAAAAAACTTTAACGTATTTTTGTTGTTGTTGTCTGTTTCGCTGTGTTTATTGTCTTATTTTAATTTTAAACAATGTTTTCTTTTAAACGTTTTCATTGAGCAAACAGTGTGTGTAAGTGTGAAACCGCCATCTTTATGTTATGTCATAAGAAAAAAGAGAGATAGAGAAAGAGAGATTTGACACTTCAAGACTTTTTATGCACCCGGTGTAAATAATAGAAATGGTTTTTTTAGCTTAAAACTACAAATATTGAAGCTATATATTCAATTAAACTGTATGTATGTATTGTATGTATGTTTTTGTATTTGAAGATTTGAAAATTCTGGTATTATAGATAAATAATTATAAATGTACATATTATTTAAAAATCATATTCTAAATTATATATTTAAAAAATAGGTTACTTTCTCAAAATAATAAGTATTGCCCTATAAAAGTAGCCCAAAAAATTATATCGAAAAATGCCACACTAAATATAGAATGTCGTAAAGATTTGTGTGTGCATAATTATTATAAAACCATAATTAAAAAAAAAACAAAATACATTTTAACCGTCATTACAAAAAAAATAGTAAAAGTGCTTTACGGTATTTTAAATACGACTACAATTTAAGCTTCAAGCAAAATGATCTTGTATAGTTTTTTTAGAAAATAAATTAATATTAAATGTGTAAATATATATAGAATTAAAAAAAACATCTTGAGATTCTCTCTTAAGGATCCTCCACTAGCTAAGCTCCTCAGTACACCACACTAATACGGATTGAATTTGCTGCGATCGGTCTTGCGCTCCGACGTGATGTGATTGGGTGAACGGATGCGAGGCACGAAGGTTTTGCTCCGGTGCACGCCGGTCGTCTGTACGTGCGATCCGCCGCCGCTCATGTTTGCGAGGCCACCCAGCAAATCGGTTAGACCGCCGAGCGCGGACAGACTGGTTAGTGCGTTCAGTGCACCGGGTTTTGTGAGCAACTGAGCCAACGGTATGGCTGAGGCCAACGGATTGTTGTTATTGGACGATGCAGACGCTGACGAGCCGGTCAGATTGGCGGAGCTTGACTGGCCGTTGCCGTTGCTGTTGCCGACTACACCTACACCACCACTGTTCGATGGCGATGATGTGTTATTTGTTTCTTGGAGATTTGCCTTCTGGAGTTCAACGCTGTGGGATAAGGATTTTGATTGTTAGGTTTAAGGACTGGCCTGGGATGTTCAGCAGGGATTTTGTTGTTGTTTTTGGTTTATTTGTTTGGTTGGTGAGTTTTTTTTTTGTTTTTACGCGGAGTTTGAAAATACAGATGGAACAGGGAAATGTAGTCATTTGTTTTTTTTTTATTTTTATCTAGATTTAGGTATATTTTATAGTATTATAGTATATATGCAAGTAATTGATATAATTTTAAAATTTATTTGTAAAGCGATCGATTTTTCAAATGTCGGTATTTAAAAGATGCAAAATGTCTCAGCAATTACAATGGAATGAAGGAACAAGGAGGAAAATAAACAAAAATAGAATGTTGAATCTTTTTCATTTATGAGTACATTCATTTTCAAAATAGTAATTCAGGTAATTAGCATATGGGGTACAGAACGTGAGTCGTCATCCGAGAATTGACTACACCTTCTCATGAACTTGGTTATCTCTGTCAGAAGAAGATTGCGGAGATATCCAATTGGATCTGGTGTAAAATTGTATGGCAGATGAACTTTTACCGCTAGTTATACAATTGGGACTTGCTCAGTGTTCACGGTCACCTATGATCCATAGGAAGGATGTTTATGATTTCAAGGATGCCCTAGTTTGATAGTAGTTATTTAGAAAAAATACATCGATAAACAGTGGTTTAAGATTTTTACATAACACAATTTAAAAAAAAAAAAAATCGATGAAAAAAAATTACAAACCAAATACAAATTTAAAAATATCATATTATAAAATACTATTGAATCTTTATAATTTTGCAATTCGACAAATAGATGAAAAACCACATTTCCCCAGTTCTATCATTTTTTTGTAAACTAAAGTCAAACATTTGTTGTCGTCGGTTAATTAATGTTAAATAAAAGCCGTATTTTAAAAAAAAGTATGAATGAATGTGGACACATAAAGAAATGGTTGAAAATAAGGATTCAAAACGGTAATCGGTATATGGATTAAACGCATCAATTTGCATTTTTTTGGTAAATATAATATTTACGTGCACATTAAATAAATGACGAAGTATATTTATAATGTTTATGCGTATATTATATAGATATGTTATGATAAGCCGCGCAACGCGTATTCACCGTTGAGAATAATAACGAATTAGTATAGTAATCACACCCGCGCACTTACCTCATGTTGATCAAATACTGGGCCAGAGCTACCGAGTCCGGATTGCCGCTTATCGTAATCGTACGGTCGGTGTTGCCACCTTCGCGCTCTTCGCAATTCGAAATGCGAATCATAGCACCCGAAATCTGGCGTATCTCAGCGATCTTGGTGCCACCCTTGCCAATAATGCAACCGATCAGATCGTTCGGTACGGTCATCTCTTGCTGTTGCTGATTTGTCTGCTGCTGCTGGGTGCGATTCTGATTGCTGGATCGTAACTGGGAGCCGGCCAGTGCAGCTAGGGCTGCAAACGATAAAGGAGAATAGTTTTATATTGCCTTTGAGATAATGTATATTATGTGCATATATATGAATTGAAACGTACCAGTTGGGTTTATTCCGCCGGTATTGGACGGAGCCATTCCGGCAAGACCAAGGGCAGCTAGGCCAGCCAAGGGATTCTTGGTCAGGCCGCTCATCTGGAAAAGAAAAAATAGTCACATTTAGTATTAAGAACAAGGTAAAGATAAATGAGAATTGTAAAATAAAAACATTATAATTTTTTTATTGTCATCTCTACGACTTTTCGTAAAATCAGTTTTTAAACTTGTCGTAAAATCAGTTTTTGGACTCTTCACAATATAATATATATTTTATAATATTTCGATTGTGTCAAATCGCAAAAAGCGATACACAAAATACAAAATCATTTAAAAATTGTTTTTACGGTCTATCTGGGTCTATCGACTAAGTAAATCGACTTTCAACTCTGATTTGTTCATAATACTATTCTTTATTTGAATGTTTTGGAACCCTGGTAAAACCTTTGAAATAATTTTACAAATTAGGGAAAACATATTTTTATCTGGAAAAGCAAAAAAAAAATACGAAAACATAAATAAAAGCCAATTATAATTTTAAGACGCACACTCAAAATTGAAATCCTTCAGCCAAAAAAAAAGTATAAATAAAGCATAATCAAAATATAAAATACAAGCGAAATCTATTATACTGTTCTAAAAATAATCAGAAATGCCTGTCAAACGCAAGCAAATACAATAACTAACTTCAACGTCGCGTCTTCGCTGAAACTTTCAAAGAAACTATATTATAACAATGATTTCCTGGAAATGCAGACGTTCACCGGATACGTTGATAGTGCATCTATTCAAATCCGATTTTATATATTTCTTACATACGCACGCACACTCTTTCGACCGATATAGATAATATAATATCATATATTTTACTCTAGCAACATTTAAGAATAGTTATATATACTTATATTTTATATACCTATATTTGGAAAACGTCTAATACTAGATTTTCTTATAACCTATAAAACTGCACAACATTCAGCAAAATATTATACCATCAATATTTAGCTATATAGAATATGTACAAACAAAATATCTATAAATAACAACCAGTGAGGGGCAACGGGCAGGGGAAAGGCTTCCAATACAAAAAGGCGGAAATATAAATATGTATACATATCAAGTAATTTGCGGGGAGGGTCTAACACACACACACACGGCGGGCGGATGGGCAGGCATATTTGGGTTGATTTTTGGTGTTTGGTAGTAGGCATCAGGCGCACCATTTACGGTAAAACGATAAAACTCACATCGTGTATCTGCTGGAGATGATGCGGAGGCATTCCCGCCGAGAGATGTGTTCCTTTTAAAAGTGGATCGTTCAAACCTGAGATGCCTGCGTGAAGACCGCCGGCTAGCGCTAGTGGGAATACCGTGCAGGTCTAATAATGGTTTAAAAACAATATTAACGATTATCGAAAAAAAATATTTAAAAAAAAATTATATCACAAATATGTGTGTGGTTTTAATGGTTATGCGTTTGTGTCTGTGGTATTAGTGGTTTGGAGGTCTTTTATAGAGTAGACGCACCTTAGGACCTTTATAATAAATAATAATGATACAGACATTATTTTAAAGTAACCTACAGGGAAATTGGCAGTGAGGACAACATTGAGATGGTGATAATTTGTGAAACTTACGGATCGTAAATTTGTAAATATAATTTTCATATATGCAAACTAAGCAGCCAGAAGCTTAAATAACTTAAAAACTCCTCTTGGGGCTCGACATTTTTTTATTACAGATGCATGGAGTATAAAAATATCTAAGAATACAACAGATTATTAAACAGTACTACTCTAAATCAGTTTAAAGATGGATGTCAGTCTGGCAGTCAACATTTTTTTTAGTCTTCATTAAATTTGTTAGTTTTTAATCTGTATACATGTCCCGTGGATTAAACTATTTCTTTAATCGAGTATTTTGTACATTTTTATTAGACTAAATTACACTTTAGCGGGAGCTTTTTTTATTTTGTCAGAAACCGCCAAAATGTTCAGTTTTGCTCCCCTTTATGGTGGCTAAATATTCATCTCCTATTTTAAGGTAGTTTTAAGTTTGTTAAAAAAGATAATATGTAAAAAAAATAAAAATTATAGGATCGAAGAAATGTGTTCTTAAAAATAACTAATTATTTATCATTAAATTATTTTTTTTTATTTTGGCAACGGGTGGTAATTTTAAAATATTCGCATAGTATTTTAACAAATGCATGTACGATCAGGCTAGAAGGACCAATTTTACAAAAAAATGACACTGGTTCATCACACACATACTCTGTGTATATAGAAATACAATTACACAAATACGCTCATCTACACTTAAATAGTGGTAATGCAAAATGTTTGCATTCCGGTCTCGAGAGTACGGGATGGCCGAGTCGCAGCGGGCGAATGGCGGATGGATATTTGTCGGGCGTTACATGTAATACAATTTACTATATAGTGTGTAATGTAAAGGTGCTTTTCACACATTTACTATATATAAATATAATAGTATACTATATACTAACCTCTTGAGTTGGTACAGCATAATTGCCCTGGATTGTGTACGCCTGTCCATTTGCTAGGATAACCGGGCCGCTAACCTGCGGCTTTGGTCTGTACGGAATTGTGGCACCCTTGGGTGGTGACTGAATTTGTGGACAGAGAGAACAGTTTTTTTTTGTTAAAACGGAAACTAGAAATTCTTTTGTAAATAAATAAATTCTGTTGTGTGACAGGATGTGTGAGTTATTTGGGAATGTGTTGGATGGGGATGGTACTCACCTCTAGCATTACACAACAAATATGGTAGATACACTGCGTTATCTGATGGGCGGTTCCACTCAGTGTGACCGCACGTTCCGTTGAGTTGGGCAGCATCTCACTGGCTACCTGAATCGAGACACCGGTACTCTCACGAATCTCCTTGATTTTAGCACCACCCTTGCCTGCGAATGAAGATTAGGTCGAGGTTTGAATATAATGAAAATCCAGAATTCGATATTATTACACAAAGCCAAATAGGAAAATTAATTGCATCCGCGATTGAAAGAGATAATCGTTGAATGCTGTTAATTATAATTGTATAATATATTATGTGTGTGTGTGGACCTATATTTACTTTAGTATTTATAATAGCAGTTAGATACATAGTTTATATACTAGCAATAATGGCCAACCACCGCGATTGAGGGTCTCTAGGCAAAATCAATTAATAACTCGAAACAATGATCTGCAATGTTGTATTGTCTTGTGAAATTGAGGCGGCAGCACAAATACTCTGCCATATACTATATTTTATCCTTATCGAGTATTTATATATAGAACGAAACTCGTCCTTTGCAGAGAATCAATTTACTTAAATAAATTAGAAATACGTCGAGAGAGAATTCTGCGCAACACAGTCTAGCTCTAGTATAGATGTATGAGTGTGAGAATTTTATAGATTGTAGAGTAGCGCATTCAATTAAAATACGTTTGGTGCAAAAAAAAAATCAAGCTGAATAAACATCAATACAATGTATATGTTGTAAATACTATATTTATATCTTTTTGAGGTTATAGACACACACACACAGACACAAAAACGTATATTATATTGATTGCTTTGCGTTGAGTAGCAGTATATACTATGAAATGTATGGGTTGGTTTTAAAATGTTTACCTATAAGCGATCCACACTGACTGGCCGGTACAATTAATCGAATCGGAATTTTCGTCTTTCCATTTGACGTTCCGCTTTCATCGTACTGTGAGCACCACTGTGAAAACAGGAAACACGCTAATTAATCAAAATGAACACACGACATATTTATACCGCACCCCATCATCACATCCTCTGTGGGGGAGGGGTGGTTGTGGTTAGTGTTATGGAATTCTGTAAATACCTCTTCGAATTTTTTGGTGATTAGTGAGAATGCCTTGAAAATGGCATTTATGGAGCCGGACACGGTGACGATGCGCTCCGGACATGATCCGTCTGAGATATTGATGATAGCACCAGACTGAAATATGAGAAAAGAATTAATTTATTATTTTTGTTTTTATAAAATATATTTTTATAAATTGCCATATAAAATAAACAAATAGCGTAATAATTAGGACAACCAAAAAGAAGCTCTAGCTTATTTTTGTTTGGCAACCGTATCGTTAGATGAGTAAGGCAGAAATAGGTGTCATACAAATTCAATCAATTTAAGACCTACTTGTTAGGGCTATTTTTAGCTTATTTTAATATAATTGCTTATTTTGCATATTTTAGCTTATATTTAGTACAAATGCATGTATTTTTAGTGCATATTTTATTTATTTTTATTGAAAAACAAGCTGAAACAACTAAATCTGTAGAACGAAAAATATTGAAGACAATTACAAAGTTATTTATTGTCTGAATAATATTGTGATTGTTAACAAATATACACAATCTGAGGTAAAAGCTAAAGAATCTCCAATTACAAACATCGATGTAGAAAGTAGTTTTCTTTCTATAAAAACGTGTTCTGTTCAAATATCAGGCATTTTTTCATTTTTATAATTAAAAAAAAAAGTTAGTTATTGAGAAAAAAAACATAAAGTACAAACTTAAACTAGTAATAAATGTACTGGTTTGTATTACAATTTTATGTTATAATGTAGAAATTTAAAGATATTCTATCAAGTTATTAAGTAAATATAAAAAAAGGTTTTTTTTGGGTATAGATTATGTGTTTATAATGTATATTTAGAGCTTAATTTTAAGGTATTAAAACGGTGTTTTTATGGCTTATTTTAGGCGCTTAAAATATTATTTTTAGCGCCTAATTTTGGTTGCTCTAGTAATAATTAAAAATTAAGAAGAACAGTTTTGCGGTTAGGTTTAAAAATTTTAACATTGTTCTCTATTTTAGAAACTAAAGGAAGTAAATAGATCTAAGTGATAATTTTATTTTTATAAAAAAAAAAACAAGATAGAAATTTCCGAGACACATACGTGTGTTATTAGATATTAGATATTCAATTGAATTCGAATGTCTTAATAGGTCATTTGGGATAGCTATAAGCAAATATGCATAAAAGAAATTTGCTTCAGAAAATTAAATAAAAAATATTTTACACAATGTTCAAAATTTCAATTCTCTAGGACGTAAGATTTGGGAAGACGCAAAATCTATTCTTTTTAGGATTTGAGGATTAAGATTTGTTTTTTTTTTAAACTTTAAAACTAAAAACTTTATTTTGTTGGTGGCACAATCTTGCAAGAGCTAATTAACCTACATCTTGTTATCCAATAGTGCTTAAACTTAGAACATAGACTCCAGTCTAAAAAAGCATTCTATTCAATTTAGGGCCAAAACTATTTTATAAAAATGATTAACATAAAAGTCATACTGAAGACATAGATGGCGCTGTAGACGAAATAATTAAATCTCAACATCATGGCAAACTATACATGTTTTGAAGTTAGTTTTTCTTCATTTTTATTCCTACCAGAACATACATTTTTTCTCAAGTGTTTGTCAAACATTTCAAACTCAGTCGGACACGTTTTAGTTCTGATTTTGATCTTTAAAAAAAAACATTGTATACAAAAACAAATTTGACAAAAGATCGACATGCAAAAAACTTCATTTTAACAAAAATGCTACTGCATAAATTATGAATCACACTCATACACACACACAAAACCCCCATAACATAAATACAACCACAACAACAACAACAACAACAACCCACAAGCAAGTGTGCAATGCAGTGCAGCATATCCAATAATCCTTTATTGACAGCAGAAAATGTGAATCGAAAACTTTTCTGCATTTCAAGCCGCAACTCGCATAAAAACTATTTGCGCTGGCAATCACAACTTTATACGAATTTATGTATATTATGCTTTACTATATATAAAGTATTTTTGTATATCAGTATATAGAAACCTTGCGCGCGCGCGTGTGTGTGTGTGGTGTAATTGTGTATGGCAGTGAACTCCGATAGTTAACATAACTCTCTCCATTTAGCTCGCAGACACACACACACAGAAATACACATATCGTAGATAGATAGTATGCCGTTGCTGAGATATAGTATTTCCTTGCAACAATAAACGGTGTTTCTCCGGGGTTTTAACATGCTCCTCAACGCGACGACGATGACGGTGTGTGTGTGTGCG
This sequence comes from Bolitophila cinerea, assembly GCA_010015015.2. NCBI lineage: Eukaryota > Metazoa > Arthropoda > Insecta > Diptera > Mycetophilidae > Bolitophila > Bolitophila cinerea. The sequence continues at coordinate 3,875 of JAAAKO020007603.1, read as the reverse complement.
GAAGAACATAAGGGTTGCCTGAAATGCGATATGCTTTGAATATATATGTATGCGTATAGTATATGTGCAACAGCACACGTCCGAGCGTTCTGGAGTAACATTTGTTTGCGCGAACTATGAATATACAATATTGCTAAACTTTGGGATGATATTTTGCTTCAAATTGAATGGGAGAAGTTTGGTTGAAAGCGGAAAAAGCAGAAACCAATATTGAGGTATATTAAGTTCTATGGATTTTTTTAAAAGATTTTTGAAACGGGAGTTTTGACCAAAAAAGATCATAATATTAACTTTTATTATCGCAACTAAAGTAAAAAAAGAAGGTCCAACCATATTTTTTGGGAACCTTGAGAGTTTATCTAAAGTAAAGAAGAATCTGGCTATTTTTAATATTAAAATCATCTATTTTAAAAATTAACAAACAATAAATGATGTAAAAGGCAAAAATTTGATAAATTATAATAAATTTTGCAATTTGAAAAATTGACTAACGCTTTTTTAGAAACCAGTGATTTTTTTTGTTTATTCCTTTAGAATATGAAACAATCCGGAATATGGACCTAAAAAACCCCACCATGAAATTAAACATGTCAAATCTGTGGCATTACGTTTATAATATATATAAAACAGTATTTAACATGTGTTATATTATGCATTGCCTGCAAAACTATTTACTCGTAGCTCTTAGTCCATGATTTATATAATAAAGTTAGTTTTGCTGTGCATTTTGTGTATACATATATGTAATATTGTTTTATAAATACAATAAATATATCATATGTATAGAATGCAGATATATGCAGCGACTATTCAATTCATAACAATAATACTATCTGTGTTTGGGAATACTCTTCCCGTGAGCATGCAGCACACACACACACCAACACAGTAAATGTCATACAAAACTTTTAATTAAATTGCATATGTACTAACTCATTCACATTCGCATTTACAGTGGTATGCTTTATACGTTAAATCATTTTCGAGTATATATCTACTATTAAATACAACACACCAAATAATACAATTCACATATGCATATGAATAAAACCGATATTCACCCACACACACACACACACACGAACACGCTCTCAAATATACAAACACGACAGTTATTCGCGCAGTGCATTCATAACAATAACAAAAACTCTATATTGTATATTTAACCGTGTAGCTCGAGCTGGCTCGTGCTCGTCATATTAAATTTTTATCAACTTTAAATAAAGTTCATAATTTAATTAGCAGTATCGCTCTAGCGGAAAATGTTGCAATAATTATGATTTTGGAATACAAATTAAAAATGTAAAGGTTTACTATATACCTGTATATTTTAATTTATACGCGTGAAACGGTATATCGTATTATTTCAAATTAAATACGAGTATACTGATTATATGCGATTATTTAATTGATCATCCCTTTCTGTTTAAATTTAAACATTTATAGTTGTGGTAAATTATTATATCGGCGAACTTTTATGAAAGTTTTAATTTCTTCCAGAAAAAATCCTCTAAGCAGATTATATTTTGATATCAATTTTTTCCCGAAAGATATTTTTCTACACATAAAAAACCTATTTTGTGATAAAAAAACATTTTAGTATACCACATGATAAAAAAAATATCTGTTGTATATATATATATATATTATGTTTTTCAGAATCATTATTATGATTTCTGCAAATAACAAAAACAAAAAAAAAAATAACATATGTTTGTAGGGTTAAAACCAACGAATAAGAAAATCACTAAAAAAATAGTATGTTTGAAGCTTTTTTTCGTTTAAAAATTGGCTGACCGCTTATATAATTTTACATTTTTGGTGAAATGAGATAATAGCGGACTTGATTTGACAAAACATTCAAAAACCACAATATCTCCACTATAATTTATCTTGCTGGTAACATCCAAAAAAGTTTTGTAATAAACATAATATAATTGGTACAAACATAATTATAATTATGTCTGCGTCCATTATGTCTGCGCTAGATATAATATTTTCTCCATGTATTGGGATCCTTCAAGGAATGAGGCGCCTTCAGTGGCAATTTCTGGTATAAACAAAATTGGACACTCTATACTGTCAAAAATATTATTTAACCTCATTTTTTTCTGTATACATCTGTGTTAACATTTGTATCAACATGTACACATAACCTCATATTAACACAGATCGATGTCCAAAACCCTTTCACGAAAACAGCGCCCCTAGTGAACATGAAGGATATCCCTATATTAGGGTGGTCCAAATAACTAATTTGTTAACCCAGTTTTTTTTAGAATAATTTATATAAGCGCTAATCGTTTGAATGAATTTTGAGATATTTATCATTAGTATGAATATAATATGTGCTATAAAACAGATCTATACAAAAAAAAATCTATAAAATTTCTATAAAAATATCTTGAAATTTTTAAAATCGGGTTTAAAATGACTAAGTTGTATTTAATCCAAGTAACAAAAATTATATGAATATTTTTTTAATAGAAACATAAATTTTGTATAGACTGAATACTGAAGTAAAATATTTAAATATATTGAAATGTTTGGTTTTTTATTGTAACTCCGATTTAAAAGAGCAATGACTACAATAACAGGTAATATTGTTGTCTATTAAATTAAATCAATAAAACTAGTGTGAATCGATTTCTAAATGTACTTTTTAATAAAAATAAAAAAACTTTATTGAATCTTTCGTTAAATTTAAAAAAACATTAAACATAAAAACGAAACATATTTTTTTATATATTTTATAACAAAATAAACAAAAAATATTTGTTACTTAGTTTGAAGTAATTCTTTAACCTTACAACCTTTTTTGGGGCTCAAACGACCCGGAGGTATTTCTCGGTTTTCCAACTTTTAGAGGCGTTATAGATTTTTTCATTTTTTTTATAGAAAAAATTAAAAATGTAAATAAAGTATAAAAGGGCTGATTTGATAAAACTCCTTATTCTTTTTTTATGCATAATACATGGTTCTAAGGTTAAGGTGGACTTTGTAAGAGCAAATAATTTATCGCAAAATTCCAGGCGAATATTTTCTTCTTTCTTCTTTGTAATTTTATTTAAGTTAACAATACATTTTTCAAAAAATAACAAAATGTCAAATTTCTACAAAAAAAAAATAATATTGTCACACAAATAAATAAATAGCTCAATATAAAAAATGTGTAAAAAACATACAAATTTGTTTTTATAACAAAAAATATTGTTGGTACAATTTTATGTAACAATATTATTTTTGACATAATATTTTTAAAACAACACACTTTATTTATTTCATTACTTTTATTTTTTTTAATTTTTATCCAATTTGATGCTGGTTGACAATTTGTTTTTGATTTGTATTTCCGGCCTCTTTTTATGTATTAGTATTTTTTCAATGCAATAAAAATATTCTGTCGAATTTTAAATCTGACGAAATCAAATAAAAAAATGAAAATATATCAAAAAAGGTGGATTTGTGTAAAAAAGGGTTTTTTTTTTAAAGGTTAAAAGAGGTGGGAAGGCCTGGTTTTCAATTATTTTTATTTTTTTAGAAAAGTCTATATATATTTTGTTTTGATTAAAAATTTCAAAAGAGGAACTGATTTGATAAAACACAATATTCAATGTATATGCATACATGGATCCAAGGTTAATGTGCAAGATTTATTATAAACATCGGCAGACCTCAAAAATAATGATGTAATAATATATAGATACAATAAAAATAATACTTCAATTACCTCTTCGCGGAATCGTTTGACTATTTCTCCCTTTTTTCCAATGATACTTCCCACTTCCTGAAACAAACAAAAACAAATATATAGAATTAATTCATTGTAAAAATATATTATCATCGTTTAAGATCTTAGGTTAAAGATATATATA
>JAAAKO020007592.1:0-19082 GCA_010015015.2 Bolitophila cinerea | reverse complement strand
CCAGCATTTCGTAAAACATTTCTGATTGTGGAATTACAAACATTTTTACCATGTTCAATTTGAACACTAGCCGCAATTTGGGGGGCAGATTTTCGTGGATCAATTTTTATTTTTTTTCAAATCTGAACGTTTCTCTCTCTCATTTAAGGCATATCTATATTTATATTTATATTTACATTTTTCGTCCGTAATAAGATGCTTGATTTATCAATTGTATAAGAGTGGAGTTATAGAAATATAACAAAATTATTCGTCCTTATCGTGGCACTGCTGTACAATGCCGGATTGATCAATAAACCAAGTTGAGTCAAGCCTTTTATGGTTCCAACAAGAAAAGATCAAAATAATATTAAATTTAATTTTGAAAGAGTTTACAATAATTTTTAATTGTTTTTAATAGATAGAAAAAAAAGAGAAAAATGAAACTAAACTGAATAAACACTGAATACGACAGATTGGATATTCAATATTTTCTAACTAGGGAATGCAAATTCCATGATTTCCGGGGATCCCGAAAATATTTAGGAACCGGAATCGAAAATCGTCGGAAGTCTCGGAACAGAGTAATCAATATTAGGATTCCCGGGAAAATAGTATCATCCGTTTTTTATTTTTTTATTATTATATTGATTGTATTTAGATTAATTACCTAATAATAATAAATTTTTTTAAAATATTTTATTACTCATTGTGTTTAGTTCAGTGCTTACTGGCACAATTTAATATTTATAATTTTTTAAGATGTAATACTATTCAGTACAAAAATTTATAAGCAGATATCGTGCGCCTAGAAGTAAAATACATTAAATAAAAAGGGTAAAAAATGTATAGGTGACAGAAAAAACATGTTTTGTTATTTTAAAATATTTAATTACTTCAAATCAAATATTTTAAAATAACAAAACAAGTCTTTTTCTTACATCTATACATTTTTTAAGAAATAACTGAAAAATTAATGTTTTACCAAAAGTCAATTACTGGTTTCTCATGCTTCATTTGTATTTTAATTTTTTTAATAATTTGGAAATGTTTCGTAAATCAAGATTTTCATTTACAATATAATTTGAGGCCAAATTGATGCGATTATTAGATCTCACTTCTTTTAAAAATCTTCTTTTACAAATCGTAATGCAATTTAAAAAAAGGACATTTTGTAATAAATGTTTGATTATTAAAAACACCCAAAGCTTTTAGTGTGTTTTCCTTATTATATATTTTTTTAAATAAATTACTTTTAGGTAGAATTAAAAAAATCCGATCTCCATAAAAATGTAGATTTTATTTAATTTAATTTTTACTCAGCTCAGAAATGGATTATTTTTATAATAAAAAAACACCAGGTTAAATTTGTATTTTAAAAGAAATACAAGTAATAATGTACTAATATAAATATAAATTTCAATGTAATATTTATATATAAAATATTATATATTATATATAAATTATTTATTAAAATAAATATGGCTGATAAAAACACATGTTTTTTAATCACTGGTTAAACGGTTGTACATGCATAAAAACAAGTATTCGCGTGAATTCCCTGGGAAAAATTAGTGTTCCCGGTTTTCCCGGAAATACTGTTTATAAATCCCGGAATCAAAATTGCTTCCGGTTCCTAGTTTAGTCAATGACCCGATTTTCGGTTTCTGTTTATATACCCTGGTTTGCATTCCCTAATTCTAACAGAGCTTACCACAAATAAATAGGAACAGTAAATATTTAAAGTTTTAAGGAAAATTTTACAATATACTGTTTATCAATGTTTGTTTTGTTTAATAAATGATGATTATCAATATTTTGTTATTCAAAATGAATTAGGATTTAATTTGCAAAGTGACAAATTTCGATAGCATTCGCTATTTATTTTTGGTATAGAATAAACTCTTTAAAAAGAATGTGAATACCGCCTACTGAATAAAGAAACACGCGCACTAAAACATACGCTCCCATTAACAATGCACACAAATAATCTCGTACACACGCACACTTGTGTAGAACCATACGAAAAGGTTTAGACGATTATTATTTCTGGAGTTTGCGGACGTGGACCGATCGACCTTTAGCTTTAGAAGCTTGAATTATACCCGTGGACAGGTATTTTATGGGAACAAAATCAACCGCGTACCGAGTTGACATTGTGTTGACTGGTGCAAGATTAAAGCGCCGTTCCATACACACGTGGCAGGAAAGAAGAGGAATAAACCAATACTCCTTTAGTTGTACCTATCAAAGTCGTGTTGCGCGACCAGGAAGAAACGCAGAGACTTTAACCAGAGCAAGTGTTATTGTAGTGCGTTCTGTGTAGGGATTCTTGCTAATTCTCGCTTAGCAACGCATAGAATTGTCGCTAGCGTTGCAAAATCACGCGCGGTAAAATATAAATAACCAATCAAATTATGCAGTTAGAATGAAATAGCACGCGCGCGTGCGTGCTTGACCAATATTCTTGATGTACATTGTACATTGAACATTATACTCTAAAAAAATGAGAAATAATAAAACTAAATTAAAAAGTATATACTACTTACATTTACGAACACGCACCACACAAAAAACAAAAACTAAAGTTTTTTTGTGCGAACTCTATTAAAAATTTCTATAATAATATTATCACATAAAAGCATATTATCAAAACTTACCTCTCTTCGGGCCGAGTTAACGAAAAAAAATAATTGTTTTCTACATTTTGGTTCCTATCTGCAATCAAAATATGAGAAATTATTAGGATTTGTTTTGATTTTTTAATTAACACAATTATTGAGATAAGATTTTGGTATTTTATTGAATCTATAATAAATTGCATTTAGTTTTGGTTCCTCTAATAATATATAAACCAAATCCAAAAATATATAACCAAATCCATTTTATCAATCAAAAATATTTACTAAAAATCTTGATCAACCGCACCCTAGGTTGTGATTATTTATTCTCGCTATCTCTAACGCATCAACACGCAAGCTGCATTCAAAAACGCCTTTTTTGGTCCGTCCAAGTGCAAGAGTAAAATGCGCGAGATTTGGGAATATTTTTGTTATCCAAATATCTGATGGCATGCGCAAGCGCAAACATAATATGTGCGCTATTTCTGATTTTTGCTTCGCAGTAATTTGTTTTGCGCTAACTACATTGTACTAGTTTTTTGTATGCGTTCACACACAAGAATCCCTATACTGGTGTCTGATCAGCGTCCTGACAAAACAACATCGACACAACATCGTTTTGGCCACTAGATTTAGTTTAGGTTAAGTGAATTTTGTTTTTTTGAAAGTGAAATTTACTGTATTTTATTTTTGTGCTCGCGGAATAAAATCACGACCACCGACGACCTTGCCGTTCGCAGAGTCAAAGGCAGGCAATACCGAGAAAGGCTGGAAGGTGTTTCATATCGAAACTGGCGCGAAATATTTGTATCGAAACCTGCCCCGCGGCACACTTATTTGTCATTTCTAATAGCTTTTAATTAATAATTTTTTGGTTACAGTTCACTTAAAAAAGCGCACCTATAAAAAACCAAGTCAACTATTTAGAGAGACAATACTTTTGAGACAGTTTCTTCAGCTTCTATAGAAGTGTGAAAAAAAAACTGGTATACCAATATATCGCTCCCATATGTTCATATTCCATTCCTATGATGGGATATAGTGGCCGTTGTACGATACCGTACCAAGACACGCTACCATTTTATTCTATTCTTTTGTGATCAACATTTCAGTTCTCTAAGGTTTGGACACTTATATTAGATGATGCACGGACGGAAACCGTTTTCTTTTATCAGCTATATACAGCCTAAAACTGTTTAAATGTATAAAATGTTCTCTTCAGCAACAGCCTATTTAACAAAAACCTAACAACATGTACAAACCGTAAGTTGACATCATAGTAACACTCTCAAATCTACCAACCGTAAGTTATCTCTTCAATGCTCCAGATATCGTCCAATCCCGTTTTGAATTTTGAATTATACAATAGTTTTTACATTGCTAAATATAGCTTTTTAATTGCAGATTATATATTATTTTCTAAAGGTACGATCCGACTGACGGATAAACAGACGGTTTCTTTTGTTTAACAAGATTTAATTTTATTTTAATATTGATTTGTATATAAGAAACCTACCTACGAAACTAGGCTTATGATTAACCAAATTCTAAATAATTTAATTTTGCGTACTAATAATTTTGAAATCTAAAAACTGACAATAAAACTAAATTGAGTGGATTCTTTTGACTGCTGTATGATAATAAAAGTAATATATTTGTTCATATTTCTTTTGCCCAGAATATACCAACAAATATGTAAGAAAAATAACAAACATAGATATAATTTATTTGGTTGCGTACTGTTAACCATTGTGTGTTTGGTTTGACAAAGTAATTAATTCGATTCGAAATAAACAAACAAAAGGCCCCTATTATAACCCTTGCGGTCAACGAATTGGAATGCGAGGCTGGATTGTTCACCGGCACTACATCCTGTAGAGTTTTGGATGAACCCAGGGAGAGATAACAGAGAAAAACATATATTATTTAAATTATAATTTCAAATTTCAACAATTTAAATTCAACTACCATATTATTATATGTATATAAAATAAATAATTATAATATAAAATAAAAAATTATAGTTACTATATTTAAAGAAAATTTAAATTTGATATTGTTTCTATAAATGCTTTGCGTGCTTTAAAAGTATGGTTGTTATAAAAAAAACATTTTTAGAATTTAATTCTTGTACATGAAATAATTTTCATTTATGTGATTTTCATATAAGAATTAGCGATTTATTTAGGCTTTATAATTAAAAATTTTTCAAAATCTCCTTTTATAATATACATTATGTGGTTTTTGATTTTACAAATACTAAAAACCCACAGAAATATTATTATGACACAACACTCAAATTTAATCCGAATTAAAAGTTTAAAATTCTAAAGAATTTTCCCCGTGTACAATGTTGATTGCGAATAAAGGGTTAAACACAAACAACCAAATATATATATATATATACATAATACTATAATACTGTGTTTTTTTAAAGCCGGTCCTAATTTTAGCACGACAATACAATGCAACCTTCATTGAGTGCACGTAAATAGTTATTATGCTGATGCTGATTATTAATAGGCTTATGTATGAGTATTGCGTATCGTATACTATTATTTATAGTGCCAATTCAAAGAGAGTGAAACTTCAATGTGATGGAAAATGAAATGGATAGATGTGCAACCCAAAGCATTTGTGTTCGACATCATTTATCAAATTTTAGCAGCACACAAATAGGACGAATACAAAATAATCATAAATCATTTGCATAAAGCTACAAACACAGTATTTATCTACAAATAAACGAATAAAGTCCTACACGTTATTAATTCAATACAATATTTTGGTGTAAGCTTCGAAAATTGTGTCGATTTACATATGTTTAGTGTATTATAGAGTATTTGTGTAATATGTATATGCAAATTTGATGTTGATTGATGGATAATGTTATTTAAATAATAAGGAAGGTGAAAACACACAAACGCAAATTAGGTTGATTATATTATTATATAAAATGGGTTGATATTTATTTTCTATATTTAATGGTCATTGATTAGGTTCTGATGGAATCAATTTAGGGGCAGTGAGCCAAATGGGTATTTGTTTGTCAAAGTGGGTTAGGGGATTTTTTCGAATACATAAAAGCAATTAGATTTCGTCGCTCTCCCACTCACTAAATAATACGTATTTTATTTGCACAAATAAATGCAATGTATTCTAATCAACACGGTTATTATGTAGGAATCCTCCATTCACTGTGGGTTTATTTTATAAAAATGACGTCAACGGGGAATATGATTCTTTTAAATATCTTTAGGTCATCAGCATATATGAGGCATGAAGAGTATCTAAAAATATCGGCCACATCGTTAATACAAATTATGAAAAAAGAGGACCCAAATGGCTACCCTGAGATACACCAGAACTGATATCAAAAAGATCAGAGCGCTCCCCTCGAATTTTAACGTATTGCTTACGATCAGACAAGTAAGACCGAATCCAGCCAAGCATAAATGAGTGAACACCTAGTTCACGAAGCTTTCTGATTAAATAGCTATGACGTAATCGGTCGAAAGCTTTGCGAATGTCTGTATAGACTACGTCCAACTTATATTCCGAGTGCAAGCCGAATATTTCCAGAGAATGTGGTTAATTGTCTGGCGATGATATTTGTGAGCAGTTTAAGTGGGATTAATTTAGCCTCATTTTTGGATATACTACACATACTGTTGGGTTACCTGGAGGAGCTGTTCCTAACGCTACTGATTGATACCGATGCCTCTGTGCGGTCCTCTATATTAGAGCAGTCGCGTCGATGTAGAGAATGGCTGCATCATTTGGATTTTTTCCATTTGTCAAAGAGCTTGGTAGATTTAGCACCGTATTGATATTTAGTATACCTCAGATAATTTATGATTTAACATATATATATATATGATAAGTTTGGGAGGAAAAACGGTTTTCATAATCAATTTCGTAGGAGGCATGTTTATGTGCAATTTTACATTACATTAGATTTTTTGTTTTGGTTATATCTGTTTTATTTCAACGTTCTCTCACTTATATAAAATTAAAACATATTTTTAGTATGATGGCTTACAGTAACAGCTATCTTAAATACAGTAGCGAGGTGGTATTTTTTAGAAAACGTTAATGTTAGAAAAACTTAATCCAGCAGTACCTCGATCCGAACGAAAATGTATACATGGATTTGTGGTACGTTACGTTTTTTTTAATTTAACAAATCCGTCGCTTGTAGCCTATCTGGCCGGTTCCGGCTCCGGTACAGAGTGTCCGCGCTATGCGGAGAAGTTTGCTTGGATTACGCTTGGCGGTATTGTTTTAGTATATACTGAAATTTTCAGAAAGGAGCAAACATTTCGGATTTAATTTTCACATTTGCTATATTATTGCCAGTGCGCATTTTTTCTTCTCAGACACCGACCAGATTGGAAATGTTGAATTATCCAGATTCTGACAAAGGAAACCCCTTTCGATTTTTTTAAATCGGTTTTTCTAAAATAGGGGTTTTGCGGGAGTGTGTTGTGTGTATAGGTGGTATTTACCGGATGCCGGTACGGTAATTATTACTACTTATTACTTATTACTTAATTCGTACATAAAAACATAATTAAAACAATGTTAATGTTACAAGCAGTTCTAGTATATATATATATATATATATATATATATATATAAATTGTAATTACTGTAAAGCTGCAGTTCCATGATTTTCCGTATCTCGCAATTTTGGCTTGCTCTGTATTGCGTATTGATTGCCTAAGTTTGACTTGACGATTTTTCCTTGCAAATTCTAGCAACTTTTCAGCGATTTTGGCTTTCGGCTTTTGCTGAAATCGATAGTGTGTTGGCACTAGGCAGCAAGTGGTAACGAAGTTTATTTTACCGCATCAATCTGTGGTCATTAGTCGTTTTCCATTCTGTACATTATCATGGGCATTGTCTATTAATTTTACGGGCAAATGGCTTATCAATTTGTGATAATGCACGAAATTGAGTGGCAATCAAATTACCTACAGTTGTCCCATTCGTTTTTTGGAGAAGATTTAATTTGCATTGCTTGTTGTACGTGCTCCGGCACGGCAGCTTGTGTTAAATTCGTTGGTTTTGCCGAATATTTAGCTGAACGAACGTTTTTCTAGAAATCTCACTCTCGGTAACTTTTGTCAATTCAATCCGTTTTTCTTCGCATTTTGTCAGAAACTCATTGGCAAAATCGCTAAATTTTATATTGGATTTGGCGGACGTCTTACCAGTTTTTTTAATTTTTGTACACGAATTGCAACGCATGCCAGTACTGTTATCTGGGCGGAGCCTATGCTTCGGCACCGGAACTTGATTTCGTTTTTTCGAATGCATTTTTAGCTTTTAAGTATCCGGCTTTTAGCGATTTCCATTTCTCTTTGCACTCCGGCACACCGTAAATGCCTTAGAAGACCTGCCAATTTACGGTTTTCCATTCCCGGTTGCGTTTAGTTTGGTTTCTATAGTCCTCAATAGTAAAATCCCAAATGAACCGTAGCAATTCTACTGCCGAAATAAGCGTTTACATGTCTTTCCAGGCTTTTGTTACCAATGGCTTTTCTTTTGTCGGTTTGTTAACGTTTACGACTTTTATGCAGCTTAAAAACTGAAAATTTTACATTCAAAACGTCTAAGAGATATCCGAAATCCAAGCAATACGCAATTATATGAGTTGATTGCTCTGGCACATGCGATAATTTATAGTGCCCAATCCAAATGATTGCCTACATCTTGGGGATTTTTTATTGCCTATTCTATTGCAATAATTAACAATCCTAGATTTCGCAATTTTTAATATATATACAGTATACGTATACGCTTTTTCGCTGCTTCATTTGCATATGCAGAGCTTTTGCTCTTCTATGTGCAAGCTAAATATCATAATTTCAGCATCTTTGAACTTAAGGGTTGTCAAAACGTTCAATTTGTCCTGAAATTCGATCATACTCTTTCAACATCTGTAACTCGTTCTCTTGGTTTTTTTTCTACTGCGTCCTCATGGATAAAGTAACTTGTATGATCCTCTGCTCGTAACTTTGCACTCTTTTGAACATATTCTAGCTTTGACAGATATTAACTTATTTAAACGTCTACTAACGCAATCAAATACTTGCCGATTATGATCTTCTGTTTCATCACGTTCGGTATTATGTTCAATTTTATATTAAATACGTTGGGCTGGATCGTTATTGGTATATACTTGCGGTAAGAACTACATATCAACGATGGTTTTCCGTTAAATTTATATTCATCGCGTATAATCCATCAAAAAAATACTGTAACTTTGTGTCCAATAATTAAAACATCAATATTTCGCTCTCCTTCACAAACATAACATTTGATTTTGCTACTATGTATTCTTAAATTCACAATACGAATTACATGTCGGATGCTTTTCTGGATAACTATTTTTTGCACTTTATTGGTGACGAAAATTCACTTTATTTACATTTAAATCCTTTTCATACAAATCGGTCTTGACAACAATGCACTTGAGAAGAATTTACTTACCCAATTATTCCACAGAAACTAAATTTATACAAACCAAATATACTGCACTATCTCAAACTTAGATCTACATATCATTTTATATAAATTCGTAACTTTTACTATCTTAAAAATCCATCATTGTGCAATAAACACAAATATATAATATACAAGAAAACAATGTAACGACATTTTCACAACAAAGAGAGAGTGAGAGAGAAAGGCGAAGTTCACTCGGCCAAGAAATAACCATAAAGTCCTTATAAATTTCCAGCCCAATTCACAACCGCATCTAGAATATAGAATTCGCTCAACTCATGGTCTCTACAGACTCAAGTGGCTATTATACAAAACCATTTATCACACACATTATCCGCGCAACTCTCGAATTACCAGTCACCCCAAAAACGCAGGCGCGACTTACATTTCGCCACAAAAACACGGAAAAAATATATATTATATTAAGGGCTCTGAAGGAAATGCCGCTAAACTGTATGTTTTGTATATATGCTTTATACATGGGGTGACATGCGCACAGATTGCGCACCGGTAAACGCTGCGCCGACCAAAAGTCATAAACGACGTCTATTTTCGGGATTTTTGTAAACATTCACCCAACTCACACACACACACACACACACATAAACATAGACTCCGCAGAACAATGGCCCTCTGATTTCTGCCATCAGAGATAATAATTTGTTGTTGTTGAATGCACATTACAATGCAATTTAGCGGTTGCCGTCGCATCGTTGCATCGTCGCAATGTCGCTTCTCCGTTGTCGTCGGTCCGTCGGTGTGGTGACAATAACATGACAGTTCCGCATGGCTGGCTTCAGAAACGGTTAGAGGGCGCCATTGTTTGCTTGACATATGTTTTTACTATACACACACACACACACGGAATTAGTATTTTATTCTGCAAAATCTAATATTTATGGCCATTTGCCTTTTATTACGTGCTAATTTCAGTGGGTTTGTTGTTTTGCTACTGGTTTTATGCGTTTTTTAGATTCTGTTTTTTTTTTATTGCGCATCGCGAATTCTGAAATGACTTAATTTTTAGACTAGCGTGTAAAATCCGCGAATTGCGCACGGAACGAATCAATTTAGAGTGTTTTATTGCCGTTTCGTTGATGGGTGCTTGTTTTTTTCAGTGAGGAATCAGTAATTAGTCTGTTTAATTGATCTTTTATATCTAAAAATAAAAAATATACATTTTTGAAAAATGTTATGTGTTTTAGTAAATTTAGTTTGTAAGGTCGAAACAAAAATAATTTAAACGATTTTTAATTTAATTTCCTTTATTTTTATATTTTTCTTATATTTAAAAAAAACATAGTTCCTAATAATACGATACTATTTACTTAAGCGACTAACCGCAATAAAACTAACTAATATTTATGTCATATCATAATTTTTCATAAAATGTATATGCTCAAACAAAATGACTAGAAAACAACAGCGTAAAAAACGTTTTTTCATAATTATATAAATATTAAATGCTTATATATAAACGACCGCAGCAACTTAAAAACACATTCTACGATATAAATATATAGAGTATAATAGATACAAAGAAAACGTACATTTTATATATATATATATAATAGTAATTAACGGGTGTCGGCAAGAATATATAATGCGAATGGTATATGAATACAGTCTTAATAGTAAAAGAATGCGCGCTTATGTGAATTTCTTAGGAATTAAGATGCACGCGCACGCGCACGCAATATTTATAACAAGTGATTAGGATCAACACGAGATCTGTGTAAGTTAAGCAGAGTAAACGTTGCCGTACGCAGCTGAGAATTCACTGTTAAGTGTATCGTACGGAATCATTTCTGGCTGCTGATGCTGCTGATGATGCTGGGACCAGGATACTCCACTGGAGTATTGATCGTACTGTGTCATAGGTGTCGAAGAAATAGCTGTGAAACTATCATCTTTGCCAGAATAGAATGGCTGGTAGAACGAGCCTGTGTCCATGAGCTCATTTACACCGGCCGCAGCAACGTTCTCACAGTGATCAAAGAACTGAAATCCATTCTGATCCTTCGATAAGTCAAATGAGCCACTGTACTGGGTATTATCTGTATTGGTCTGGAATGTGTAGTATGCCTCGTCGAAGAGACTCGATGTGCTAGTCAGACTAGACGTGTCGTCACAGCTCTCGTACTTTACGTCATTAATCCATGTCTTTTGGTGTGTGGCTGACGTCATTGTTGAATGGCGCTTCTGAATTGTGCCACTTTCTAGGTCGAGCAGGGTTGATGGTGATCGACTGGACATATTATGTTGTTGATCAGAGTAAACGTTTGGTGATCTATTGATTTGGTAGTTTGTTGAGGTTCTATTGATAGGTTGATCAAGCTGAAAAATTTCCTCTGGATGGAAATATTCTGTACTGGATGGTAACATTTGACTAAGCACGTCCTGAGCATAGGTATTGTCCATCGATGAACATGGTGACATACTTTGTTGTGAGTTTGGTGATGCATAACTACTGGTGGCTGGAGAGTATGCGAACTGATCTTCGATTGGCTGATACGGTTGGACATATGGCAGACGATCGTTTGTTGTGGGCGACCAGTCTGTCGGTTTATTCATCAGGTATTCCGTGTGGCTGGTAGCATCCGATTGTGAGCATGTGCAATTGAAGGTAGCGCAGAAGCAAGCGCGTTCTTTGGTGGCAACAGGATTCTGTTTTATGTTAGCCATCTTTTTGGTTGGTCTGAGCGTGCACAGTTTTGTGTTGAGTGCTGCGTCCTGGGCAAGCAGTACGGCTAGGCCACGCATTCGACGTGATCCACCCATTACCCGACGGGACTCACTGGATCCTTTGACTTCGGGCCGAGGATGATCGTGGACGCCTTTTGCTTGGAAGTATATGGCATTTTGGGTGTGTCGCCAGAAGTGCGTGACCGGGTATCCACAGTGTCCACGGCAAGCTTGAATTTCTAAGCGACCATTGCAAGCTCTATTAGAAAGAAGAAGAAAATAAAAATAAAAAAATAAAATTAAACAAATTTAAGTTGGACATGATTGTTATTATCACGCAATTAAAGAGAGAAAGAGTAAAAATATAATAATTACCTGTTTGGACAAGCCTTTCCTTGCTGCTTCTTTCTAGCCTTGTCGCAGATGGCCGGACGCAAGTGAATCTGATTTCCGTTTGGCAATTTGCAACGGGCACTGCACAGAAGGACGCCCAGGCAGCTCTTCTTAAGAATGTTGACGTTATGATTGTTTGTGTTTCGCATGGCCCAGCCGGACGAATGACGTTTTGCCTCGTCACTGTGACTGGAGTAGACCAGACGGCAGTGACCGTCGGCCCATTCAAAGTACTCGTTTAGCTGGGACTCGGCCAGCTTCGGAACGACCGAGTCATTGATGTCCCAATCTACAGTCATTCTGGATTTAGTCGTTGGCGGCGGTGAATATCTGAATACAAAAAAACAGCAAATAATTAGAAATTAATCTAAATAAATAAAAAAAACGTTATTCAACAAAAGAAAATAAGAAACAAATGACTTATCAAAGACGCTTTTAAATTATGCATAAATCATCAGTACAAATAAACATCGATACTCATACTAAAAACAAGTACGAAATTGCCCGCCGCTGGCCGCCGGGCCCAATTTATTTAATTTAACCACGCGGCAACGAATCTTAAAATAATAATAGCTTTGCTCTGCGCTCAAAAAGAAATATAGTCGTTAACTTATTAACCACACCGTATTAACAAAAAAACTGTGGTGAGTAATTCAATAATAAACGGCGCAAAATGCAAACTCATTAAAATTATGAATTCACAAATTCGCATTTGAGAATAAAGCCATAATGTGTATTAAATATTACATATATACTTACATTATAACCATTTAATCGTGTAGAACTGATTTTATAAATTCGCGTACGTAAATCCAATGAGTGACACTTCTTGTTTTATCTTGACACTTAATTCAATATTGAAATTGATTGAATTATATTTATTTATATATAAAGTTCAAATTAAACACACTTTCACACTTTGAGATTGTTTTGGTCTATTAAACTTCGAAATCACACTTTTCACAAAATGTTTTATATCAACACTTTATTAAACTACTAAATGTTCTGTTTTGCTAGTTTATTATTATAGAAGAACACGTCTGCTCGAATAGACTGCGCAACGACAACTAAATTCAAAATACACCGATCGAGACTACCTTAGAACCCCGATCTAAAAGCAAACACACGAACGCACGAATACATATATATATATATGCTGAACATAACAAAAGCATAGCATAATAAGCATATACATGTTGACTCCTCTTCATTCTATGCGCACATTGTATGCTATTAGACCCCGCCTTCTTTATATGTTTACACACAGTATAATAAGCACAAGCGCCGGATAGATGACGTGCAAAGTTTATCCATTGTCTAAAATCCATTCTGATTGGTCGGATAATCGCCGTTGTACGTACACATTCATCGTAGTATTTGTAGTGCATACACAATACATAACATAATCATAAATTTGTGTGTGTGCGGAAGTCTAAAGGTACGTGGAAAGTGGAAAGGTGATTTTCATGAATTTCACATTACAAATAGAAATTATTTATTTTCTTTAGATATTTAGGTTTTATAATAAAAATTATTTATTATATTACATGGAAAAAATATTATATCTAGCGCAGACATAAGGGACGCAAATTTTGTTTGTCACAGACATATTCTGTTTATTACAACATTATATATAAATCTTTTTTTAAATTTCGTGTAGATTTATATTTCAATTTCAGTTTAAATTTTGTAATAGTGCAATCAATTTATATTTATATTTATACTATATAGTTTATTATATAAATAAATAAATATATATAAATTTATATTATTTAATTATTCTATTTTTTTCTCAGCCATACAAACGGAACAACGCGCGGGATCAACTGTGCGCACCACAGACGAGCAACTTGTTTTGCCCGCATTTTCAGTTGGCCCTTGAATTTTCACTATAAATAAATCTACGTTGATTTAAAAACGATTTAACCATTTTCATGTTGTATTTTCAGTATATTTATATATACACTTACTCGTATATAAAATAAAACTAAAGCAATATACAATACAATACACAGTTGATGTTTGCCTAGTATACTCAGTCTTAATTGAGCAGCTTTGTATATGATAGAGAGTACTTAGGGTGCAGGGTAGATGGTGTGTATATTTAAATTATAAATAATCGCAAACTTTGATATATACAATAGGCGATGCTGGGCGCAACGAGCCAGAGGAAAAGAATATGTTTGGTTACACCCGCAGATTCCGATGACGGATATCGTGAGAATATTTCGATTGTACAATTTTAGCTGGCACCTAATTCTGTACCAATTCATATGCATTGCTTTATTAGTATATACTATAATATACGCCATCAAATTTATATATTATTTTAATGATTTCCGCCTGAATTCAAAATCAACGGCATTTTATGTTAAAATTAAATCAATCTATAAAAAAAATGAAATCTAACAAATTATTATTACTTTTTCAAAATTAATCAAAGAGATTTAGTAATTGTTTCATGGGGTGTACATGATAAGTACAAATATTTAAAATTTCTCGGAAACCGTTTACAGAATTGTAAATATTTTCTGAACGAACAAAAAAAATGTTAAAGTAAATTGAAAGTAGTTGAAAGTTTTTCAGTGTTTTTTTAGCCTAGGAAAAAACATTGTAATATAGAAAAATACGAAGGCTAAACCGTCTTTTTCTTTTTCAGTTTAATCGTAGCTTAATGCTTTTAACTATTCAACATATACTTTAAAAAAAAATGTCAAAATGTACATTTAATTATTTTATTATGATATTTTACTTTACTGAATTTAAATATCGATAGCTTTACATTAATACATAATATTGATTCATTTACCTTTCTGTAGAATCAAAAAAATATGTATATAAAAAAGCTAAAAAAATCTAAGCAAATCAGTTTATTTCAAATACAAAAATATGGTTAAAATTTCTGGGATCAAGAGAAATCCTTGTATAGCAGTTTCTTCAATCAATATTCACCGGAATTAAGTCGGGAATTAGCACGGTTTTCATTGTAATAATAAAACGTCATTTCGTTACGTTTTTATGTAAACAAAGAGTAATCAACTAGAGAAATAATAGAAATATCTACTGCAAATATGTTTGTGTATTTATTTTTAAAATTTATTAATTTATGTATTTATTATAAAAATGTATATAAACATCTTTTAGCGTACTCAGTGTAATACAACCAAAATGGACGAGGTAATGTACACGACTAGCAACGCAAATTATCCATGTTCCATCCTGAAAAGAGTTCAAATAAATGTTACAATTCCATTAAAATTCAAAATATTTCCACACGAAAAAATGCTATTATCTAATATGAGATGAAAGAAAAGAATATAGAAAACTTGTCTTTTAACGTAATGCTGATAAAACAATTGATGAGCATAAACTGATTATAGACATTTTTATAAAAGATTTAAATTGATAGCAATATTAGTAAATATTTTTTTTTTAAACAAATGAAATACACGGAAATATATATAACTTAATTTGTAGGTTTCACATACGTAGTTGGTAAATGGTAATTTAAATATTCTGTGTTTATATTTTTAATATATTAATATTTTATACAATAAACAATTTGTATTGTTTTTTTTGTAGAACTGCTAGATATAAAAAAATGTTGAAGACAAAAAAAATCATAAAAAAATGTTGGTTACGGTATTTTTTTGGTAAAAATATTGTTTTATTGGGTACAATAATTAAACTTAATCCGTGATTAAATCATTTGATTAACATAAATTGGATTTCTTGAGTTCCGATCAGACTTTTTGATTAACATTAATCACTTGATCAGCTAATTGGTCATTATTGACTGATTATGGTCCTAATCAGAAGATTAATCAGCGATTGTATTTCTTCACTTCTGATTAAGTTTTGACGTCAAAACTAAATAGTAATTATTAAATGCAACGACAATGAGATTTGGAAGGTATTGGTTATGATTGAAGCTAATGATATGGACATATATGACCATTTCAATACTTCCACAAATAGATTTTATTTAAAATATTGATATAAGGGAGAGTTATTATTAAAAGAGTCCGAGGCACTCGCATGGCAGGACCTAGCCTAGCTTCCTCAATATATTACCATCGGCTCTATATATAGATTGCACGTTCCTCGTTTAAATCCTAAATTGACGGAATCTGTCAAAATCGATGATTAGCTGCTTAATCACTGATTTGTTATTAGCTCTGACTAAATCACTAATCAAAGGTTCCTCCGATCAACTAATCGAGCTAATATAGCTAATCAGTGATTATTCCAAATTTAATCAAGACTGAAGAAATCGGTTCCAACACATTGACTCGTTTGTATGCGACTTTGTTAAATTTAAGTCGGGCAACCTATGAGTAAGACATTTTTTTAATAATTAAGTTTTATCAACATCTCGCGACAGAATTCCCGAATTTATAATGCAGCCAAATATAAATTCTGTTGTGTCAGAATTTCTAAATTTTGGTTACAAGTTGTGTTGCTAAAAATTGTGACACTGCACCTTATTTTTATACCAAAGGGATTTGTCGGAATTTTATCGATGTAATTTGTCAGAATTACGATCGAACTAGGGCATCCTCGGCAACATTACCAACCTTCCTATTTGTCATGGCACCAGAAGAGACCGTGAACATATAGACATATAGATGTGAAAAAATCCCAAGGAGTGATGTAGTCATTAGCTTATATCATGATATATTATGACTATCTTACAAACGATTGCCTCATATGGAATAGGTTTTTAATGTTTTAGTCTCATTAGAGATTGATGTAATTATAGATTATCAATAAACTACAGTAAATTTTTCAAAATATAAAAAAACAATACAACATAATATTTTTCCATTTCAGTTTACGTCTGCTAGCATTAACACACAGAAAATAAGTTACCCATTCATCTGAAACCTTAAAATTTTGTTTACTCTTTAAAATGCGCACACATCAAATTTATATCTGTCTCATACAATAGGCGCATACATTATTGCTGTTATCTTTTTATCATAAAAAATAAACCAACAATTATATCTTTGCGTCTGTGTTTGTTTGTGTAAGTTCGAAGCACAAGAGATGCTATAGCTCAAAGCATCTTTGCTTAAAGTCACGTATACTTATACTTTTTGTATATACAAAGATAAACATTTATCATATATTTATATACAATACTACTGTCTTGTGTATCCGTATTTTATATACAAAAATAACACAGTTATTTGCATTGGTCTTTTTGTATTATGTATGTATTAGTATTTTATCTCACATCACCCGCGCTCACACAAAGCAACAACAACAACAAAACATGTGCGCGCACACTTTTAAAAATGATGTGCGTGATGAACAATGTTTTTCCGCCTAAGAGATGCGGTGGCGTGTACGTTTATCATTCACACACACACACACACACACACACACTCACGCATTTCAGCTCCGCGGTCGTACATAAACAAGATATATATTTAAATTAAACGCTAACTAAAACGTGCAGATATAATTTAATTTGTGGTAATTAAAAACAATCTAAAGGCGTCTGCGCGTGTATACCGAAGTTCATTGAGTTGTGCGCTAGCGTCTTTAGGAAGTTAAACGTTTCCGAGAATCCAAGATATGCGATAACAAAGAAATAGACGCGTTTATAATAATGTTGTCGCATAAATGGATGAATAAAAAGAGATATATAGTAAAAATATTTCACTGTGGCTAAATGTGACCGTTATTTTGAAATATCAGGCCGCCCCCTCGAAACACAAAAATTCAATTTGTGTTTTTTTTCAGAATTTTACATTCATGTTTAACCCTCGACCACAAGGGTTAAAGTTTTCTATATATAAAGTATACATATACATTTTACTGACTTTATGTTAATTGTTAGATTTAGAGACAATTTAAAAAAAATACTCCCCTACCCTTAATATTTCATTAAAAAAAGTTTAATTTGCGAAAGATCTGAAATGAAAAATTTAGAGCGGAAAAGTTAAAATAAAAACTAAAAACGCCATAATGTTCAGTTTTGCTTTCTCATCACAATGTACATATTATTTATGGTGGTTGAATGTCCATCTTAATATTAAGGGTGTTTAAAATTTGTATCCTAATATGACAAAAAAATAATATGATCGAATCGGTCCTATAAGTAAATACTAGCTACAAAATCAGAAAAAATCTTTGTATTTTTTATAGAAATATTTAACCCTTGTGGTCAAAGGTAAAACATCAATATAAAATTCTGAAAAAAATCCATTTCTTTTAATTATTTGTTTGGAGCATATTTAAGAGGCGACCCGATTAAAATTCATTAAAAACACTTATAACGGCCACCTATTGCAAAATTATTGTTAAAAATTAAAAAAAAAAATATTCACTGAAGAATATATTTCTTTTAACATTTAACACACCTACATAAGTTCAGTTGGATATGTCAAATAAAACATATATAAATTTTGTTTTAAAAGCAATTTTGATAAAAATAATAATTTTCTTAACCTAATGTTATAATGGAGTTATGGCGCTTGGCATAAATGTCGTAAATATATAGCGATTACTTTGTATAATAGTTTAGTGTGACATAAATTGATTGGCGGAGTTGTCTTGGCAAAAAAATGTACTCATCCAAATAGCTAAAATACTACCGGAAACTCAATGTTACATTAAGCCAATTCCTTTATGTCTGCATTACTTAAGAGCACAATCATAAAGTATTAACAATTTTAGCAGAAAGAATATATTTTTAAAATTATGTTCATACTATATAGTATTCATACTATATAGTAAGAAAGGCAACTTTATCTTTTTTTATATAAAATTTGGTGTTATTACACGTGGGTGTGTGACCGAAAGAGCCAGTCACAAAGCTGCCAATACAGATATGACACAAGTGCCATCACTTTATGAATTGTGAGCCAACTCTCTGACGAA
>JAAAKO020007581.1:0-19084 GCA_010015015.2 Bolitophila cinerea | reverse complement strand
TACATAGAGCTCGATGCTTGGCGACAGCCGACAGCACCTAACTCTTTTTGAAGAGTGCACACTCCACACTTGCAGGTAGAAACATAAAACAGCCACCTACATATAGATATACATTTACCAATATATTTGTATTTGTAAATAATATTCTTGAGATCGTCTGCATAGGTTGTGTGATCCTTTCGCATTGAACGCTCACACTCAAATGGGAAATGGCGTGAAACAAACAATGCTCAAAAATATAAACTAATTTTGAAGCAAGAATCTGAAGGTAGAGCTTTGTGCTTTCATCCAAGACACACAACGCGACGCGACGCCCCCTGGAATCTTGTACGCAAAACAGTCAAAATCAAATGATGATAGTAATATATATAGTTATAATATGATTACACTTATTTTAAATACCTTAATTTAATTTCAAACACACTTACCATACACTTCACCACAATTTCGCACCACCATCATTATCTGCTCTGCATTTGTGATAACGATCAATAAACGTATAAGAAGGCGCATAAAGAATAATCTAATCTTCAATTATTGTACAGTCCTCGGTTCTGGGACACAGAGTACTCACGGACATTTGATATTTGTACGACCTTTGTTGAGCACTTTCATTCAAACCGATCAATGTTACACCGCACTATATATATATATTACATATCGTTGAGCCGATATTAAATTAATTCAAAGTAAATAATAAACATAAACAATCGTATATATATATATATATACATAATATATATATATAACTGCAATATATTTATAATTGCGTCAAGTGGATTTATAAGTGTGTCTGGCTGATGTAATCGGCGCATTAGGTGTTTAATTATTTTGGTATATTTAAGCAGGATTCGCAATTAATATGAGTTATAAATATTTTGTTTCTTGAAATCCTGGTATGTGTATATTTAATTAAATCATTAAAAAAATGCATTTTGCATTATCGAGCAGATATATGAGCCAGACAGTATTGTATTTAACACTTAAAGACTTATGCGCCATACGGCGTTGGGCAATAATCTCAGGAGACATAATCTCAGGATCCTGAGATTATGACACTTGAGATTAATGCACAGACAGCCTGTGACATAACCTCAGGAACCTGAGATTATGTCCCACGAGACCTGTGTTATAATCTCAGGATCATGAGATTATGTCAGAGGCCGGCTGTGCATTAATCTCAAGAGATATAATCTCAGGATTCTGAGATTATGTCTTCTGAGATTATTGCACAGCGCCATTCACAATCCGAGCAGTGGACTCAAATCTCTACAGAGGATGTGAATTGACGGAGGAAACAGCTGAACATTACCTATGTCACATTACTTTCCTATCAAGTGAAATCACACCAAGCGAGATTTGAAATACCAAAATGGATCGAATCGACTCTTTCATAGAGCAATCCAATTGGATTAAATATAAGTGATATTTATTTCTATACCTTGGGAGAGGCATAATGGGCCCAACTTTCGAGGCCTGCATGCCTACCTTCTATCGGGAATGTTAATCTCCCAATAAATCAATATCTATATATATTAAAAACATTAAAAATAAATTAGAGCATTTTCTGCTGTTATATGCCAATGTGCACCATCGCCTCTCCGGGGTTGAACAAATTAGCGGAATTTGCATTCACGCAATCTCGAGACGTGCTGTACATACGAGCATCTTAATAAATACCATTACCAGGTATATACAAATTCTCACAAACACTCATACATACATACATAATCTACATAAATATAATATGATATATAGTTATACGTACGTGGCACGCGACGACAACGCCGACAAACGATAAACAATAAATAAATATAGCACACGTATTAACAATATGCTAACGCTTGTAAATTGTATAAATATTGTTGTTGTGTTGTATATATTATATTGTCACATTGTTCTTGTACGTACAAAATATAATACAAGTATATATACATATAAATTATAATACTAAATGAAACACAGATTATATATGCGGATAAAACATAAAACATAATATCATGTTTTTGTAGTAAATGCTTGACATTTTTATGGTGCAGTGAAAGTGTTTAAATATAATGTACGAGTTTTGTACACATTTTGTGTGTGTGCTTTTTTCGGTGAAATTCAATCGAGAACACAATTCAACTGGTGGCCCATTAAAAATGTACCATAGTTACAAAATGACAATATTTTAATAGTGTGCGTGTGAAAATGTGTGTGTGTGTGTGTACGTGAGTGTTTTTACTATATAGAAAAGATTATGCTTTCCTCGCACAATTAGAAACTCCATGTCGAACAGAAATTACTACCAAGTACTCTCGCTTGATGCATCGTGTACGGTTGGCTTGTAATTGATTGTAAATACAAGAAAAAAAGATATATATACATTATTACACATATTCGACACAATTTTTACGTGCCTTCTCTGCGCACGGTGAAAATGAGTACATACACACACACACACACACCGAAAGACGACGTTTGTGCGTATTTTCGTAATCTTATCTTTTCGGATGCAATTCTCTGCGCGGCACACTAAGTATGTACTTACAAGCTGCAAGCGATAAAATAGTATGCATTAAATCGTTAATTAGCGAGCATTTGATCGAGGCGGCCAACACGTCCGTCCGTTCGTCCGTCTGTCCGTTGCGTTGCATCGTCTTGCGCCATCTCGACACTACATCTTTGCTTACATTATATTTAAAATTATACTTAAAAGCTTTCCAATTATTGTACTCTGTAGTCTGTCAGGTTCGCTATATATAGAATGTATAGTTATATGATTTGAACCAAGAGTGAATATTTGTCGGGAACGGATGCCAGTATAGTCCCTGAATTATTGGAAGTGGCCCAAGCTATTATAATTGAATTACATATTACCATTTATTAGCTTTGAGATGAAATAATTCTTGCCACCGCTGACACCAATGTTATTATATATATATGTTAATTTTAATTTCATTTTTTAAATAGCTAACATTGGTGTCAGCGGTAGCACTCAAACTAATACCGATAACCGAAAACTAGCTAAGATATTAAATTATGCAGTCCCTGGAATGCAATTTCGGTTACGTATCAAAATAAATCGATCAGTTTCAAATATTATTGAACGCATAAAATTTTGTTGTGGTTTCTTTATTGGCAAATAATAATGCGGTATGAGAGAAATTATACCTGTAAAAGGTCTCTAATCAAACCCTGTACGCAAATCCTTGGTTTTTTGGGTACAAATATTTTTTTTATTGAATTTTTTAAATATTATGTTATTATATTATTTATTTAGTATCAGTATTATATATATTCAAAATACGTTTTAAAGCTTATCCACATGTTATGTTGGCTGTACAAAAATATAGTAGTTTAATTTTGAAAGAAGTATGTTATAAAGTAGGTAAGCATATGGAAAACTAGCCAGGATTTGTATAAAGACCCCCGTGAAAGAAGAGAAAAAAAGTTAAATTAAAGTTTAGGTTTCAAGTTCTCGATTCTTCAAATCGTTTAAATATAGTCTGTTCTATGTGCGTTTGTGAAGTGATGTTTTGATATTTTTTTGATCATTTTGTCCACATGTGGTTAAAAAGTTAGTTTTTCGTCCTGTACAATGCCTAAAGATGAGCTATCTTTTGCGGTGAAATATTCATATTCTCATATTTTAAGGCGATTTTTAGCTTTCTGTCGATAGGAAAAAAAGACTGCTTAAGTTTTCTTGCAGTTAATTTTGATTTTCCATTTTTTTAAAATAATTATACAGTGTCATTAGAGCGTTTAGCAGTCTTCTACCAATTGCATTTTTGTAGTGAAAACAGCAGTATCATCGGCATATGAGGCGGTTTGACGGAATTTGGGCACGGAAATATCGGATGTAAAAAATTGTAAAAAGGGGGCTCGAAACTGATCCTTGTGAGACTCCAGCTGGAATTTGACTTTTAGTAGATATAACTCCAGGCATGAAAACGGCAAACGGTCGACCTGGTAAGAATGAGCTGATGATTTGAAGGAGATATTTCTGCGTGTCGTTGATGAATTATTTGAAAATCAACCCATCATGGCAGAAGAAGTCGAAAGCCTTTCAATGTTGAATAGTACAAAACCCGTCGATTTGTTAGAGTGTTCTTTTCTAAAACAAAACTGTTGCGGCGGAAGGATATTTGTATTTTCAACGAAGCTCACTAGTTATTTTTGTATTAATTTACCAATAACACTAAGAAGAGTGATAGGTCTGTAGCTTGATGGGTCACTGCGAACCTTGTTGGGTTTGGGTATCACAATTACAGCAGCATAATTCCAGTTAGATGAAAAATAACCAAATTTGAGGCAGGAATTGAATATTTTACTCACAAAATATATAGCTGGAGATGGCATATGTTTAAGTAGAATATGTGTTAGCTGGATCTTTAAACGGCCGGAGATTTTTTAATATTTGCTTTAACTCATCTAATGTGATTTCGTCTTTATTCGCATTAATTGGTGACATATTTTCAATTTGTAACATAGTGTTTAAAATTTTGGTTTCGATCGTCGTTTGTATATTTTGTGTTAGCATATGTCCTTTAGATAATGTGTCTGCAAAAAGTGCTGCTTTCACTTCGCTTGTCACTAGCACTTTGTTGGCAACTTTTATTGGATATGGATTTTTGGAATTTTTCCTCGTAAAATTTCGGTCATTCGCCAGAAACTTCTGTCGCCGTTTTCAAATTTTTAAATTGAATTTTGGAAGTGCGCATAATTTTCGTTAACTATTTTGAATTTTATTAGTCTATTTAGAAAATTATCTACAGTTTTAATGTGGCCAATTATTGGTTGCCTTGTTTTCGTCTGTTTCGTATAGCTGAATGAGAATGTTTGTGTCTGTGGAAAGCTGTAATGTATTAATCGTGCTGTGTTTCAAAGGAACAGCTTTATCCCGGGCTTCTGGGATTTACAAGTTCGTGTATGAAAAGTGTCCTCTATGATGCAAGTCATAGAGGGCTTTACACCAGCAGCGTTTTGCCCTTCACAATTCCATGTGCGGTGGCTAGCATTGAGATAGCCAAACAATATAAATTCTGTGTTCCCAGAAGTCATAAGTTTGATATTATTACTAAAAAATCCGAGTACATCTGTACATAAACAGATGATATCTGTACCAGTATATTTACATTTTCTAATGAATTTATTTTTATGTGCGGGATTTGAGTGTAAGCAAGATTACGTTTTGTTGTGTCCAGCCAGGTAGAATGTGTCACCGGTATTTAGAAACGTTTCGCAAATAACTACAATATCCACGTTTAAACCATCTAGCAGCTCTTGAAGTTTTGCCTCTTTTGGAGTGATGCTGTTTGCATTCCATTCTAGTATGGTTCTTATAAGACATGTTTTTCAATAGATTTGGCAATAAGTAAGTACTTCTCTGATTTATATTTACAACATTTAAGCGCATGCAGCAATTCCGTTACAATTGTCATGATCTCTGATGTTGTGAAAAGGTCTGGTGTGTCAGTGGTATTCTTTTGTATTATTTAAAACTGCTGTGGCATAACTTCTAGAAAGTTTTGTTGGGGTTGGAGCCGGGATAAATCTTTCAGATCTATTAAAACTTTGATGATGAGATATTTGTTTCTTAAAGGACAGTCTGGATCGTTGGCTGCATGCTTCTGTTCGCAGTTGCTGCACATTTTTAACGCTTCGGAAGGTAGATGACAATGCGATGAGCCATGTCCCCACATTTGACAGTTTCTGCATTGCGTTGGACTGCGTTTTAGTCTTTTGTCTATATGCCATTTGACGATTGTATGTGCAACGGAACGATCTTGTCGAAGTTCTGATAGGATTACTGCTTTTCGAGGGCATAGAATAGAATTGTGAAATATTCATTTATAGTATTTGATTTGGGTTTGGTGTCGGTTTAGAATTAAAAAAATCGCCTTGATCCATTTCATCTAGAGTTGAGTTGTTTGCGGTTAGAGTTGCAGAAGGTCCGTCGGGTGATGCTCTTTAACTAGCTTTTCGTTTACCTTTACGAGTGTGTATATAAATTTACCATTGCTTTGAATGCGAGGAAGATAATGGGAGAAAGATAATCACCTGATTTAATTTTCTATTTATTCACCTTTGATTATAGATTTAATCAGAGCTAATAAAAAATCAGTGATTTGTCAGTTAATCATCGATTTTGACAGATTGAGTCAGTTTATATTAGGATTTAAATGAGCGTGTAATCTATATAGAGCTGATGGCACGCGGAAATCGGGCCATTTCATGAAATTGCCTCATTTTTTGTTTGTTAGGTTAGGTCGCTGCCGTGCGAGTGCCTCGGACACTTTTCGTAATGTAATACGCGGCAACCGGATTCCGTAGATACGCCAATAAAATCTCTCTCCCAAATCCGTCTTTAAAAAAAATATTTGTGGAAGTATTGATATCATCTCCAATCATCTCCAATCATCCTTCCTAATGTCGTGTTCGTGTAGTCGATTCATTTTATAATTACTATTTAGTTCTAATTTTTGAATTTTATCGGAAGTGAAGAAATACAATCGCTGATTAATCGCCTGATTAAGAACTTAATCAGCGATAAATGGCTAATTATGTGATCAAGTGATTAAAGTTAATCAAAGATTTGTTAATCAGCGAAACTACGATAAAAAAGTCTGATCGGAACTCAAGAAATCCAATTTATGTAAAGACGAATGATTTATTGACGGATAAAGTTTAAGGACGGAAGAAATTGGCCCTTAATGTGCTTAAGTAATTCAAATACGTTATCTATGATTTTAGTGTTTTTTGGCTGTCCTAGTTCTTCTTTTGGGTTGTCTAAGATGTTCAGTATGTACCTTTGGGTAGTTAGATTGGTGGATTAGTTTTTTCAATCATGTATTGGTGGATGAGTTTGGAGTGTCTGATGCGAAGTTTGGTTAATACTACTGCTTCTCTTCTTATAGATCGGTTGGATGAAGGCTAGTGTTTTAATTTAATTTAATTTAATTTAGTAATTTTCATTTAATCGTGTTAGTGGGGTGACAACTGAGAACACCCTCAAGAGACTTCGATCCGTCTGTGTAAAGTTTGTTATGATTAGGGTACTTTTGTAGTATTTCAATTAAGTTCTTTTGAATTTAATTCTGGAGTTCTGAAGCATTGCGTGAGATTGACGATGGTTTCAGGTGGTCGGTTTGTCCAGGGTGTAGTGGGGGTGGTTTCAATGTTTGGGCTTGGGCATTGTCAGGTTATTGTTGTCGAGAGTTTCAAAACGGGATTGGGCTAGAAAAATAATAATTGTGCTGGGTTCTAAAAGACCCGCCCGTTGCTAATCGGAGTACAAAGTTGTGAATGGGATCAAGATGATTCAGGGTTGAAATTGTCGTAGATGTGTAATCAATAGCGTGATATTTTATTCTGGACAGTACAACAGATTGGTGCAGATACAAGAGACTTTTTCTCTTTGATCCCCATTGTATGCCTGATATACATTTAAGTACATTCATAGCTTTGTTAGCGTTTATTTTGATTTGTGCAGTGTGTCTCTAATAGGTCCGTTTTGAATCGAAAAATTCCTCTTCTTCAGGGTAAGGATGCGGTTTACGTTTATTGCAGAGATATTTATGTATTTTGACGTGTTTATCGATAGTTTGAATCTGATTTGCAGTATATATTGATATCGTCGGCGTATAGCATGTACTGGGAGGGAATGGTGATGTGAGTAGCTATTTCGTTAATCTCTATTAGAAATAATGTTACTATCCACCATGATCCTTGGACGATGCCGTTTTCTTGATCAAATGTACTTGATGTTGTGTCCCCTATTCGAACAATAGCATGTATGCCTTTGAGGTTTAGGTTGTCGAAGAATACTGCTCCAAGTTCTGTTTTCCTGAGATGCTAACTTCACTTTTGCATCTAAGACAGCTAAGTTGTCGTTAGTTGAGTTGTGTATCAAAAGACAACTTCCTCCGCTTGCTTGATCTTTGATATCCAAATGAAGGGTTGAGGATGGTCGATTGTTGTTGTTCTTTTGCGTGTTGAAGCATGTAATGTTGAATTGGGTTCTTCTGTTGGGTAGATTGTTTTTGATGTTTGCTTAATGTTCAGTGGTGGGTACGTATACGTATTGTTGATTTGTTGAAGTTTATATTATATTTGATGTTATTTCTTTTTGTTGGCTGTTTCTGGCTGATAAATTGTTTATTAGTGTGTGTTGTTCTGTGGTTGGTTTTGGTTTCGATAAAGATTCGTTGGTGTGGGTTTGATTTTGATTTTCATTAAGGATGGGTTTAGTTTTAAAAGTGACGGCGAAAGTTGAAGTAGAGTTTACTGTTGGATATATTGCTTTGAATTTTTTTCGAGCTTCTACATACTTTTTATTAGAGATCTGAACAGTAGCTCTATCATCGGTTATAATTTTTGTGGGGATTTTCTTTTGTTGAAATTTGGAACATAGATTGCTGAAATTTGTTTTCTCTTTTCGCTAAAATGGGAGCTAAATTTTAAAATCTATTACTACGCAATTACAACATTTCCTTTTCAGCGTGTATATAACTGTACAGGCCAATTCGATTGTATATAGTAAATTGTATACGAATATACCTTTTAATCGTGCATCTCTCCTCAACATTAGCCATATTTTAATACATCATTGAATCGAGTAGATAGAGGATCTCGTTTATATTCTACAATATAATTAACTAAATGTACGCTGCGAGCACATACAGATAGATTATCTATAAGCGAGCGCGCATGTTATAAATTAATATGCAATTTGCAGTATGCATATATAACTGGTTTTTGCGCATTAAAGAAATATATATTATATATAAATATAAAAATATAAATATAAATAAATTTTAGAAGAAGATATATAGATAAGCTATCATGAATTTATATATTGTGTGTATTTTCACGTTATATTATATATAATTACCGGATTCAATTTATTTTTTAAGAATTAGGATTGGATAAGTGTAGATATTTCTCATTTGTCTCAAACACATATATTATTTCAAATATAATATATTTTAAATAGAAAAATACTTTAAAGTATAATTAAATCAATTAAATTTATTTTATTTTTCTTTATGGCTTACGCAATATGCGTGTGGCATCCAATTTAGCGTCCACCACAAATTATTATATAATTCTATTATATAATTTATTTATTATAATTCTGTCAATTACTTTTTGTTCACCAAAAAAAAGCTCCTAATAATATTATATTTTAATATTTTTATGAAAAAAACCACCAAATAAAATATTGGGGCGGATTATATTTAACTACTCATTTTAGCAGGTAATTATGAAAGTGGGTTAAGTCAATTCTTTTCAGATTCGAGATATTTAAAGGTTTGCGTTTGAATAAATAATTTTATTCTACATAACAAAATATTATAGATTATATTAAGCTTAATAAAGTAAGCCTCTTTAAATATTTCAAAATTCTATATGTAAGTATTAGGGAAAAGGGACTTTTTAAATGTCTGATGAATTCAATAATTTTTAAAATATATTTGATTTCTTGAAAGTGACTTAAAATAAAATGAAATAAATTTATAAAAAACATAAAATAAAAAACATATGCATTACATTTGATTTATTTTAATACTTATTTCTAAATAATTATTATTCATCAATACTTGATTTCATTTAATCTTATTCAGCAATTGGATTTGCAAGTTAAATTGGTATAGTGGTGGTATATAATTAGAGTAATTTTATTTTTACATTTATTTTTGGCCCTACTCGTTTAGGAGAAAGATATAAAACTTGGATTTCGCTTTCATCACTTAAAGAATATTTATAAAACCCGTATAGGTATCAGACAGATTCATTCTTGATATTTTTTTACTCTTCTTTATACTGATTCTTCCAATTCTTTGGTTGAATTTATTAATTTCTCCATTATCTGTTCTACCGTAAATGGGTTCTTTTTACGATCAGTTTAGAGTCTATTGATTTTTATAATGTCTAAATCAGGATTCAAATATTTTCGGGCTGGATTATGACGTTCTCTGGTGTAGTGGCATCATTATCTCGAAGAGCGAGATGCCCAAATATTAGGATTGGTGTCGGTACAACGCTGGAGAGCCGAGTCGCAGTACCTAACTGACAATCCAGATAGGAATATGAAAGGCTTGATCGTCAACTACAGAACAGCTTAAAGTGAGGTTGCTTCAGAGGAATATACAGAGATCCGCTTTTAAACTGAGCGGCTTAAGCGGCTCTGATCATTAATTGCTATATAAAATATAGGTAGGTATCTGAGTTCCTAATCATCTCGGATCTCTGAAGGTGTGCTGTCAAATTGATGATCTGAAGCTACTAGCAAAACGATGTATATAAAATAATTGTTTTAAGTATATATATACATTTCGAAAAGGATTAATTAGTCTTCTTTAATTTTTGTTTTCGAAAATTCGGATGAAGTTCTTTTTAGCACACCTTGTTTCTATTTTATTTCCCAGTTATAAGGAAGGGATCGAAATAAAAAAAAACACTTTATTGATTTATTGATTTTGGGGTAGTTTGTTTAAGGGGTGATAGAAATCTCAGTTTTTGTTCAAAAAAGTGAGGCTGAACTATTTGTTTAACCACTTTGCAAAAACCTGATTAAAAAATTTAAATTATGCCAAAAAAAAATGTATACCTTAAAAATTACAATATTTTCAAAAACAATTAGAAATAATAAAAGCAAGAACCAATTATTTGATTCTATAAAAAAATTAAACTACAATAATAAATGATTTTTTACTAAGATAATAACTCATTTCGAACTAAGAAAATCCCGCAGTTCAGACTAAGTAAACCACTGACCTTGAATTAAGTAAATTACAGAGTATGAACTTAGTAAATCTCTTAGTTCAAACACGACGCAAAAAGTCAAGTTTTTTGTGAAGATTTGTTGAAGATTAATCTATTATAGTAAAACTAGTAGTTTGCTTTGAATTAAGGGTTCACCAAGGGCCCGGAAGCTGTTTAGGTTTCTTATTCACCTAATCTTTCCGCATAACATCGTATGCAGCCGTGCAGAAATCGTTTGATTATTTCTGTGTACCAAAGAAAAATGAGATGAATCAAATTTATTTGAATAAATGATTGTAATGATACATTTTAAAATTGACACGGGTGCTGAGGTTAACGTACTTCCTTTAAAATACTTAAAACTTTTGAAATTAAAAGTAGATCAATGTTCAAATCAATTAGAATCATATGATGGAAAGAAAATAGAATCTGTTGGCGACACTGAAACGGTGCAATGCGTTATTATTAAAGTGGCGCATCCAAAGGTTGATAAATGTGGATAATGGAACTCAGTTCCTTTGTTATGACAGCAAGGCTCCCAATTTAGTAAAACGAATCGATACTATAGAAAATAAGCAAACAAAAGAATCATTTATGGCAGAAATCATTGAGATTTTTAGAGCTTTAGGATGTTTTAAAAATAATTTAAAAATTGAATTAAAAGATAATCCGCTACATCTGTGACAAAACCATCCAAACGAGTGGCAATGTCCCTTTTAGATCTTTTAAAAAAAGTTCTAGATAGTTATGTCGAAAGGGTGATATTAGAAAAGGTATGTAGCCCAGCTGATTTGGTTTCAAATCTGGTGATTGTCGAGAAACCGAACAATGATCTAGGATTTAAAGATTTAAAGATTTAAACGAAGCGATCAAGTTGGAAAACTATTTAATTCCCACACTTGATGAATTACTAGCTAAATTGAAAGAAAATAAAATAATTTCGGTTCTGAATCTTAAGGATGGGTATTATCAAATAAAGCTAGACGAGGACTCAAGTGAGTTGTGCACCTTCAACTCGCCTGGGTGTTATAAATATTTGCGTTTGCCATTTGGAATGCGGAATGCCACTGAAGTATTTCAAAAACTAAATGAGCAAAAATTTGGGGTAATTATATACATTGATGATATCCTTTTAGTGGCTAGTAATAAAGAAGAGCATGATAAAATTATTAACCAAGTCCTTAATCGGGCGAGAGAACAAAACATTAAATTAAAAAAAAAACAGAGTGCAGTATAGAGTAAAATTGGTGAAATATTTGGGTCACATAATATCAGACAAAAATATAGTGTGTATCTATATGATATCTAAAATACAACCATACAAAGTCAAGTAACTATTGGGAATGATTAACTGCGTACAAAGCTTTATGCCGAATCTCTTAGAAATTTGACTCTGTGATCTTTAAAGATAAATGTAATTTTAAATTAGCTTTCAGTACATTCCACATGCTTAAGAAAATTAAGTGAAACATTATAAATTCTACTACATTATTTGATCCAACAAAACCGGTACCACTTCAAACTGATACATCACAGGTCGGTTTAGGGTGCTGTCTGATGCAAGACAAGAAAGCAGATCGGATGGAAAAATAAATTACGTTCAGTTAGATAAAGAATTCTTAGCAATTGTTTTCGCGTGCTCTAAATTTTATTATTATATTTACGGGAGAAAAATTAATGTCATTAAGCCACTAACAAGCATTATACAGAAAGAATCAAATAAAATACAATCAGCTAGGTTACAGAGAATAAAACTCATATTAATGAATAATGATATATGACATAACACTAGAATATGTTCCGAAAAAATACTTGCATGTGGCGGACTTACTATCAAGGTACTAAAATTCCTGATGCAAATTCCCTTTAAAATTATATTTTTTAAAACGGTTTAGCAGAAAGATCAGTTCAAACTGCAAAAAATCTTATATAAAAAGGTGAAGAAGTTCACTGCCTGAGAACTGTGGCTTGCATTACTTAATACTGAATTACTCCAATTAAACAAACCATAAATAAAAATCATACTACAACTTCAAATACTCTATATGACCAAACCTTCATTAAACTAAAAGAAATGATTATTATTGTGCAATATATTACTTATACAAAATCAAAACTAATATATGCAAAATTGTAATTCACATAAACTCAACATGATCGACTATTAACTCCAAATCTGTTTTAAATCAGTAATAACTCGTGCCGTATTTATAAAAAATATTCCATAAAGTCTTCAAAACATCATTAATTACACTTCATTACACATAAAATTAAACCATGGTTTCATTCAAATATATAATCGATTGTAAATGTTAGGCAAAATAAAACAAAAGAAAATATAAAATAAAACAAAAAATAAATACAAAACACAAACACAAATGCAATTAAAATTAAAACTACAAGCATTCTAAAGTAAACTAAGCAAACTAACATATATAAACACAACAATAACACTGTTCAAATCATAATTCCCCTCCCTTATCGTAAAACAAAATGTAAAATAAAAACTCTTTATAATTATAATATTTTTTTGAGTTATAAAATACATTTTATTAAAAAAGGATTAAATGTTTCACCAGTGGACGTTCTGATGAGTCGCAAAACCAGAACTTTACTACCAGATAAAGCACTTTATTCAA
The DNA here is from genome assembly GCA_010015015.2 of Bolitophila cinerea. NCBI lineage: Eukaryota > Metazoa > Arthropoda > Insecta > Diptera > Mycetophilidae > Bolitophila > Bolitophila cinerea. The sequence goes on along the minus strand of JAAAKO020007581.1, from coordinate 5,693 downwards.
TTTACAGTATATTTCTAACATGCATTTCAATTTGATGAACAGATATGAAAAACCTAGAAAAAATTACAACAAAAATGTTCGAAAATATATCAATTTTATTGAAGAACATAAAGATTGGTTTAAGGATTTTAAGAAAGGTTTGAAACTCGCATTAATCACGGAAGTACATAATAGTCCAAAATGATATTGGATTGAATTGTCAAACGGTTCAGTTATTTGTCGAAACTCAAAAGTTTTACGGTCATTATATTCACAATTAATGTCTTTTTCAGATTTCTCAGAACCCTTAATATGAATCTTACATACGAATTGCATAAATCGTTTGCTAAAATTTACACAAGTGTTTTACTATTAATCACATAACACAAATAATTTGTTTAAGTCAAATTTTTGGCAAACACAACCTTCTTGAAAAATAACAAATTGCATCCGGTCAACATTATAATATATACATATATAAATAAAATAATAATAAAAATAAAATATTTTAGTTATATATATTAGTTATATTTTTAGTTAATGAACTGTCCTGAGTTGCCCTATCAGCCCTACAAGTGCATACGTTAATTTACGAGACATTTGCTGTTGGTTATGATAATATATTCTTTATATTCAATAGCAAAATTGTGTACAGTGGAAAAATACAGCTTTCACACGCAATCGCATCCATAAGCAATTATATGCAATCGCCCATTAGCAGCTTGCAATTAAAAACATATGAATTAAATAGAAGATTGTATCAAATAATCACAGTTGAATAACATTTAATTTGAGCGTGTCAGGATTTCATTTTCATTCGCTGGTTTTAATCAGTTTATCCATCATAAAAGTATCTATCATATCTGCCAGACGTATAGTCAACAAAAATGCACACGCTTGTGTGAATTTAATAATATACCATAGCCTATAATTATAGCTCTTCGGTAAATATAGGTAAATATGTATTTAGTATATATATTAGAATGTAGGTAGCCTAGAGTACACTTGAACAGTTTGATTTGACGCGAAGCCGCACGCCTAACGAGAGTGTCAATTTATTATTCATCTTGTGAAACGTTTAATGGTCCATTATTATATTTCTGACCGCGCATTTTAATGAAGCTGTGTAAGCTTGTAAATAAATCTCAGCGCCTCAACGACTGGTTGTGGTTTTTGTGTGAGTTCCATTTTGTGCGCCCACCTCTCGGTGGTAATCGCTTCTGAACGCGGCAATTTTATGTATACACAAAACACTTTAGCGCGCTTGTGCATTATTAGCCACTGCACGATCTGGTCCAGTGGATCAGCGCGCCACATGACACAGAATCCGTGACACTCGAGCATTAAACAACAAAAAAAAAGAGTTGTGTGCTACTAGCAAAACGCTCTCACGATGCAGATTTATGGTATGCGCGCGCTATGTAGCCTTGTTCCAACGGCATAATGACGAGAAGATCACAGTGTCTGTATACATAGATATATTAGCTTTATATATAGCATAAATATATATGGTTTTGAATATTTACAGCGCTGCTACATGCGGTAGTGGCGCACAATGTGTCAGATCGATTCGTTTGCTTCAGTCAGCTGCCACCTTTGGCCAGACGGCTTTAGGAATTAGAAAACATGTGTGCGCGCATTGTATGCAAATCTAAGACATTCTCCTCTCTGAATATCACATGCGTGTGTAGAGTGTATATAATATATGTTACCACAATCAATAGAGCACATTTACTAATCACGTATACGCGGTTGCCTGTCTGCGTCGAGCACACAACATGATCATGATCGTTTGATCTCGCTTGAAGATCACTTGAATTTCCTAACATCCACACGCATTCACGCATACGCACACACACCACACACACAGTCAAGTCTCTTGTGCGACATTACATAACTCTATATGCATGACTTGTACTTTATTTTCCTTATTTCGTTGTGTGTGTGTGTCTGTAGAAAAAGCAGACGTTTGACTGTGAAAAACGTACAAATGAATAGTACTTGTCTTCGTAATAACCTACAATTAAGAACTCCGTTGAGAATTCTCGAGATACGCCTAACAAGCCGTAAATAACTAATAGCTCTGTATTCTTATATAGCAAACAGACATACAGCGTATTTATTAAATAGCAAAAAAATTATCATATCATCATCATAAAATGTAATTATTATGATGCTTCCTCTGACCTTAGCCATAAAGTACACATAATCAGTTTGCAGTGAGTTATGGCACAGAGACAAGTCGTTTTTCAATCGGACGCAACGCGAGAAATTGTCTTGGTTTTGCGCGGTTTGCGCACAGGTGAATTATATGTATGTGCATTCAGTCAGGCGAGACCGGCCTCTTGAAGATGAGCGAGAGGTACCCAAGCATAGATTCTAAAAAGATAATTGCTTTCGGCGTATGGATGTTTAATGTTTATGTGCGTGCGACGAGGATATTTCGCGGCGGCAGCGCGGCGGTGGCGGTGCGGCGGTCATTGCGGCGGCACAGAGCGTTTCATGGCTACAAGCCTTCGAACTTGATCTTTGGCTACAGTAAATTTCCGTGCGATTGACGTGATTTAAGTCGCCTGGGCGTACGCATGCGTCTATCCATATAGTTGATTACTTTTTGCCTTGCCACGCCACGCATAGTTTATTTGTACTTTATATGCATATATACATTTAGTGTTTTTTGTTATTTTATTAATCTCATTAAATTTATTCAAATAATTAACAGCCCAAACACATTCCAGCACGACATGTATATTGTATATCGTCTGCACATGTGGATGTTATCACTGCAGATCTTTTGCATAAGACAATACTTAAAGCCGATCCCAAAATGACCCACTTCGTTTTGGTGGAGCACTCTGAGATCACATTAGCCAATTAGCCGTGAGATCGAGCCGCACCGCAGGCACGCGCTGTCATTTAGATTCGAACTCGGCGCGCGCGCGTGCCCAAGCCCACATAAACGCAAGTACGTATAAATACACACAAAATATTATGCCCGACTAAGCGAAATATAAAAGCACTTATTATAAATGTTATGCCGCGCTCTCGCTTATGTTGCTGTCGTAACACGTATAAAGTGGCTGTGGCACGCACGTACTGCCGAGCGTATGACCTGCGCAAACACCTTACAAAACACGCAGCAGCACAAATGATTTATGAGTATCTCGATTTTGCAGGTTTTTTTTTCCGAAAAATTGCCTGTAGCAGGGTTCGTCGCTTTTCGACTCTAGTGTTTTGCGCGAGTACGTTGCGCGGTATTAGCGGAGCTTGAGCTCACAACGAAATCAGATGCAGAACCAGAGTGTTTATCACACACATACATATACACACACATATAGACAATACAGTTACACACACACACATATAGACAAAACACTTTAATTCGCAGGCACACAGGTGTTTTTATTTTAAATATCTAAATAATAAATGGGCCGAACTCTTTGGACGTGTTTACAGAGTTTTTCGACGATACTTTGAGATGTGAGGTTATATTCTGTATACCAAGTCGTCGGTTGGGGCATGATTTATTAGGAAACCATTTCGGTGTGTATGTGTGTGTGTGTCTTTATAATAATAAAGCGCATGTTACCGTTGTTTTTTTGCTCGCGCGTGATTGCCTTTTGATTGACACGGGAAAATCGAATTAATTAATGCATACCGCGCAAGTGTTTTCGGTGTCTATGTACATTGTGTACACACTGGTACAGAGTATGTAAACTGTACAGTGTACATTGTACATACACACACATACATTGATATTGTGTAATTTTATATCCGCGGAATTGCATTGTATATATTTGTATTGCACGTATACGGTGGTATGTCAATATTTGATATTTAGATATTAATGTTAGCTTGTATTGTATTAGGTTTTTTGTGTACGATTGCATTGAATGAGCTATCAAAGGCTTTGGTAGCCTTGTGGCGAGTTGGTCGTGTAGTCCATTTATGAAGCAAAGCACTTGTCGGCCGTTTTTGCAATCAATGTCGAATTGACTATACACAATAATGTCATCTTGAATGGCTAACATAATTGTAACAATAGATAATGGTTTGGTAATAGGATATACATTGACATGCATTTATAGGTAATATTTTAGCTGACACTTCAGCATGAAGTACTGGGCGACTTGTGAAATTAATTGCATATACAATTGGAACTATGAGGAAATGTTTGCTAACATTTTTAAAGTGTGTTCAAATTTGAGTGCAAAATATGGTTACAAAAAATGTGTTTTAATCTGTGCAATATTTGTAAAAACATTTTTCGACACGAAATTGCTTTGAATTCATTACTGCCGTATTTACTGCCGTTTTTTACTAGTTTTAAATTGCGTGTTTTACATGTTTTATACGCGATTTTTAAAACACAATAAAGCTCGAGAAAATAAAACCAAGAAATGTAAAACCGACTTTGCAACTTTGACTGGTTTTGCTTGTTTGAAGCAGTCGGTTAGATCGTGTTTTAAATTGTGTACTAATTGCATAAAAAAATCATGCACTATGCCATAATGATAAAATTTATAACGATTGACAGCGTTTGAAATGAAATTCTAAATTCTTCGAGTTTGAATTTCATGGGGCGACGAAACCTCATTGGTAACAACTAGTCAAACAGAAGGTAGAAGCCGATGAAATTAGGATTGGCGACATTGTAACATATAAATGGCTGCGGTGCAATTGCAACCGTTTTTGGCAACCGCCGCGCCGATTGAAAGCGCTGACGGAAAAATGAGGCAATAGATAATAATTTTGGAGTTGGTTTTTATTATTTTTTTTGTATATTATTTTCCGTTTATTTCAAACCAATCTTTGTAACCCGTCGAGGAAATCTTCACATGAGAACAATCTACAGTTGCAATACAATGCGAGAAATGTACATTTTCGCAAATTCTACCACCTTTGCGAGGCGCTCGTCCTTCCAAAGAGTTACAAGGTTGCTTAGCACGCAAGAGGATCCTGAAACGGTTGACTACTGCTGTTTCAATAAATTGCCGCAGGCCAAAAGTCAGCATTTCCGAAAGTCTTTCGGTAATTTGGAAGTTCCCCCTCAAAGTGGTTCACTGCTTCTACGTATCTATGTTATAAGTATAACCCTTGCTTCTTAAGCCTAAGTCGTGTGGTGGCAGAGAGCAAAAAGGTTATCGGCCAAGATATTTAAAGAAATTCTAGCTACTGGTTTTAAATCATATCTATTGTCATGAGAACCAGTCCCACGTCTGCTGTGGAAGTTCTTTTTAGCCTTCGGAAACTAGTTTGTTAGTATATAGCTTAACCCTCAATGGATTTTGGAGGTCCTCATCAAAGTGTCACGAATCCATCTGCCAATTTAAAAAATATCTACTGTATGTATTGTAACGAAAGGCTTTGCCTATGACAACCAAAAAAATATATAACGGTGCATAAATGATCAAGTCAATCTCGGTGCCGACAACTTCTTCGCCAGGTGGGATTTGAAGCCCACCGTTGTCTGCCTTTCTTTCTTGCCTGGCTGAGAGTCTGCGGACTGAGCGATGGACTCGGCCGCGGACTCTTGTTCGACCGAGATACACTAAATACACACTTATATTACACGACACCAATACACTCTCCAAATAATCCTGAACAAAAAAAAACACAACGGACTCTAATTGAACGTTATAATTACAAAACTTAACCTAACAAATGAAACTAAGACTAGACCGGTTACTTTACTTTATAAATCACGAGGGTAT